>OOFC01029464.1:24676-57757 GCA_900323345.1 Pseudochromis fuscus | reverse complement strand
TTATTTTTGTCTCGTTTTCTAATGGTAACAAAAAACGGGATCCCTTTGTTCCAGCCTGAACACAGCGCTGCGCTTATTGATCAGCTGATCACACTGATCAGCTGCGCCGTCATTGCGTCATCACTGCGCCGCACGGAAACATTTGTACCCGCAAGCCGACAGTCTGCATGATTATTGTCAGAATTACAAGTTTCTACTATGTGTGGAAACCCACTGTATAGATCAGTTTAATGCACAATAACAGGATTTAGTGCAACGTTAAAATTTTAACTCAAAACAACAGCTGAAAAAAACCTGAGCTCTGATCGCCCGGTTGGTCAAACAGCTGATGGAGGTTGTAGCGAGAGCTCATATCTCCGAAAACTTCGGAGCAAGTTTTTAACCAGGCTCTAACTTAATGAATTAACAACATCAACAACAACCGAGGAGAGCCGGGTCACTACCAAAGGCTAGTGCAAGCACCATCTATGGTGCGCCAGGTGCCCGCCTCCCCATAGAGACAGAGTGACTTACAGGAGGGTTCACTCCTCGTTATGCTAAGGAACCGAGAGGAATCAGTCGAGACGAACGCAGCTAAGTTCACTCATTTTCCAGTGTCTGTGGGAAATGAAAAATTATCGAGCCCAGCAAACTTACCGAGCAGATTTTTAATTATCGTGCAATTAATTGACTTATTGATTATCGCGACAGGCCTAATTATGACATAAATATTTTCCCATAGATTTATAAAATCCAATTCCAAACTTTTACATACTTTCCATTGCTTGCATTGCTATTAACAATGAAACAGCTTATAGAGAATGGTGACGAGACAATAACCTCACACTCAACATAAAAAGACCAAAGAACTCATAAGGTTCTCCTGGCTTCCCCCAAACCCAGACTCGTCCATCTGATCACCAACTAGAGAATCATGGTTCGTCCACTCCACAGAACACATTTCCACTGCTCTACAGTCCAGTGTCAGTGTGCTTTACATCGCTCCATCCATCACTTGGAACTGGACTTGGCGATGTGAGTTACTGCCAGTGGATGTTCACAACTGGTGACTTTTACACAAATGTAAACAAAAAAATGTTACGCAAATGTAAACTACATGGCCAGGTGCCTGTGGCAAGGGGTCTGACAGAAACACCTGAATTCAAAAATTAACAGGTACGACCAAATACTTTTGTCCATATAATGTAGCTTATCCCACGGTGTAGGCTTGCACTCTGTGAGGTCTGTATACTTCATTACAATCATGTCCTACTGGAACGAGGTCTAATAAACTGTCATCCATCCTGCACATGAGAAACAGTGTCCTTTGGTGCAACTAAAAAGAACAAAGGACACCAATAATCACTTCATTATAACTTCATTTCAGGTTGCACTTACCTGTTACATGGTACCCTTGTACTACCTTTCAAAAGTAGGACAGTGGCTGTAATGTGGCGGTTTCAGGATGTGCTGCAGCTCTGGTAAACACTCAAGAATGTGCTCTAGTTTGTACAATGCCAGCATGCAACATGTTTTTTTTTGTTGTTGTTCGTATGTAACAGGCACACATGGCACCACTGTCTTCATTATCTGAGTAAAGGAACCCTACTTTCCTTTGAGGCAAGTCTTGTTCACAGTGTGAAAAGTGGGGGTGGGGGTCCTCTGGTGTTTCACAACCCATGGCTTCACAGACCATGCTCCTTGATTGATGTTTTTATAAGTAAGACCTTGCACTGCTTTCCCCCTGGGCCGTGCCTATGCTTCCTGGCATCAATCACATATCATTTCCATTCTTGCGCCGTCGCCTGACAGAAATACTGTAAAGGTGATCTATGCGTGTGTGTGTTAAGTAATTATTAAGTGTCCGGCTACACTAATAAATCATTCACATCTTACCAACACCTTCGTTCTAACCTCTGTCGTATGCGCCATTCCCCATGTGCCTCTTTATATTTTTCCCTGCTTTGTGAAACAATATCAAAGCTGCAAAATAGTAGTAATGGTAAGGCCCATTCCTCTTTCCCTCTGAGTACAGTTGGTTTCCAGGGGACTTCTAATTGTGGTACAATAGCCTGAGTGAGGGGGGATGTGTCTATTGGAAATGTTAGGAGGCCTTGCACTGCTGTGGCGTTAATGAGATGGCTGCCATCAATCAAGGGCTGTGGGAGATGACTGTAAATAAGGCTGTGATCATGGGAGGTGTGCAGTGACAGGCGGGTTCCTGGCCCACTTTACTTCTGTACATTTGACTTATGTAAACATGTGTCAAACTGACAGAGGTCAAGGTTTGGGTCAAATCTGTGACTGATATTTTCCTCGCAGCACAACACCCTCCATCAGCCCAGCAGCTCTGGCAACAACCGGGAGGCACGCAACACAAGAAGTGATCATCAGACACATGTTCAGCTAATAATACAATTTACCTCTTTGCTCGTCCTCTGAGTGTACACTGCCTGCACAGAGTTGGCTTCAGAAAAATGTGTTGCTTGCTTCTTCACAAAGGTCTGAGCTGTAGTTAGGTGTGGTTAAAATGGATTTCACTGGTGACCCAGTTTTACAGAGAAAAAAATTAATATGTCAGTAAAAATTTCTCAAACAACTCCTGCAGCATAATCAACTTTCTGCTGACCAACTGTATCCTCAGTATGGTTCCAGCAGTCATATTTGGGCCAGAATATGAATAAACACACTGCTTCAGTTCAAATCTTACACTTGTCGAGCTCACAAGAAGCTGTTTGTGTTTGTGTTCACTAAAGATCCCACTTACTGCTCTTCTATTGCTCCGAGGTTGTGACTATGACCATCTCGTATAAATAACAAAGCTACAAGGTTTTGAAAATACAAGGTTTTGACTCTTGTGAGCATCACCAATTGACCCGAGTTCGTCCATTTTTTCTTTAGATTTTCTGAAGTACTTCTTTTTCACATTCATCAAGGGTCCGATTCTTCAATAATCCAATTCTGAAATTTACCTTTATCTGAGACACTGTATCAGCCTTGACTTTGACACGCCTTGTTTTTACATGCTCAAAATACAGCTGTGGTTCAGAGAAAAGATGTCTCACTCTGTTTGAGTCTGTGGAAATACCGACGAGTTCAATCTGTTTGGTCGTCCTGCTGTGTACTGCTCAGGACCATCATTACTGTTCAAAAGCTGGAGTTTAAGTATTTTTGGAATTTTAGTGACATTGTGTCGACATCGTTAGCACAGACCCCAGAGGACACACAAATCCAACAACAGACATGTTTTAATGTTGTTCTCATGCAGTGAAAGACTCACCGTGTAGAGCAGCGCAGCAACAGAAAGGAAAGGATTTTAATCTGGTTCATTTTAGCTGATAGTGATTCATTAAAAAGATGCATGGACTGGCCCAGACACCAAGCCTGTAATCTGTGTGAACCTTCTTAACATGATGCACCTATTTATTTCATATGCCTTGTGAAAAAGTGTTTACAGCTTTTTCACAAATGTTAGCAACAGTGAAAATGTTATTACATGGAGGGGAATAAGACCAGCGCTTTTAACATTGTGTTCAATCCAATTACTGAATCCACAGATTTACCCTTTTCTTTTGTAGGAAATTTCTTTGTGTCAGATACAGTTCTTTTTGTATCATGCTATCTTCTCCCAGTCTAGTCCTGTTGTAGCGTGCAGGTTTCTTTGTCCTTCATGGGCGTGTGTGGACAAAATTGTTTCATTGATAATATTTTTATTTAGTTGTGTGAAACCCTGTTTTGTCTAACATTGCTGCTGCTGTTTTTAAGCATGCATAAACATACTTTGTTTAAATAGTCATGCCAGATTAGTTATTAACGGTCTTGTTAAAAACATTTGACCATTTTTGCCGTAAACCTTGCTGAGGCAGATGTCCAGTGTCACATAATGTTGCTGTATCATCTTTATTCTTTTAAACTCTTTCATTCAAAAGAATCATACAAAACCCTACGAGCAAAAACACCTTGGGAGGAGAGAATAAATTTAGTTGGTAAGAGAGCAGTGGTCTTTATTTCCATCAACTTTATAAACACATTGTGAGTTTTTTGACAAGAGCATGTGTCAGACCAGAGAGTGGCTACAAGTGTGTAACAGCATTCACTGCATATCAGGCTGGGAGTGCTTCTCAGTGCACAGCAATACTGTGTCTGAATGGATCCCACACACACTGAGAAAAAACTGCAGCTGCTGCTGGTGTTTTGCTGACATGGTGCAATTTGCTAAGCAGTTAGTGCGCACAATGTGTTGTATTTGTACCACATGTGCAACTTAGAGACTACGTATCAGTTTGTTATTTTGATATTAATATTAAACGAAGAAACAGAAATGAGGTACCCTGGGGAGGAGACGTCCAGCACGACTGTTGCAGTGTTGCTAGATTCACTGTTGACCCCCAGGTCAGCCAGCCCACAGAGGAACACCCGCTACTCCAGATGGCCAGTCCACCCCTGCTGTTAGATCATCTCTGACGCTAATTATTTTGTAACAATGGCACATGTAAAGGTCGGGGATTTGTAAGATGTTACATGAACAGTCTGTTCTCGTGGTGATGTTGGATGTAGGGGGAATGAGCAGGTGAAAAGATCTGAGCAAATCTGACGAGGACTCAGATTATTTTGGACAGAGAAGCAGGTAAGTGCATCTTCGAAACGGCGATAGCTGTGGGGACACCAGTGGTTACTGATAAATGTCAGGGAAGGATCAAAGCTTTAACAAACAACAAGGCCAGAGCATGTGCTGAGACCATAGACTGTACATGAAAATGGACATGGTAAGTGTGGCGTCACCGACTGGTTTGTGGACTCCCATTTTGAAGCCAAGAGATCAGGATTTGACCGTCACCATGTTGGTTGTTTGGAGACAGATGTTGACCATATTTGTATATGAAGGAAGGAGTGAGGAGGCAGGTCTAACTCTTGAATCTGAGATCACTAGTCAATGTGTATGAGATTCAACTTCAGGGCTGCTCTCATTGGAGACCAGGCTTGTTGATCCTGGTAACCACACTCCTAAATATTCCTGTTTTTGAAGCCTAATATCTACTTAATGATGAACTTTATCATCACTGCTAACAAAAATTAACTTTAGCTAAAGACACCAGAATGACTTGTGAAAAAAATATATTGACTGAGTATTTCATTGTTGAAAATAACCATTTTTGAATTGAAGTCAACTGGAGGCAGTGTTTTTTGGAGCCAGCCTTCAGCGGCGGTCGGGTGTAGTCTTCGACATTGGCTTCACTTTTGATCCCCACGTGCTTTGTCCATTTCTACATTCAGTCTAATGCTGAGACAAATTTGATCCATGGTGGCTCCAGCTTATTTTAAAGGAACAGTTACTAATGTCTGGGTGCCAGATACTACAGGACACCTTCAGAGCTCTTTCTGAATGTACACTTCGCTGGGTTGGAGAATTGGTAGCAAGCTTACAGCTTATTAAGCAGGGGTGCTCATGATGTTCTGGCTCATTATCTACAAGGGGGCGGCTGATGCAAATGTCCATTTTTAAATGCTGACTGTTCAATCTTTGAACAATTAATAAGTTGATTTGTGAGGTTTCAAGAAGCTTGTGCCCCTCCTGATACTTTGTCTGCCCTGCGCACCGGGAGTCTCTTGTTTCACTGAAACCACATGCTTGTTAGCAACCTGCTAGCAAGCATGTAGTACTGATCTATGGTGGCCTTTCAGAGTCGCTTCACCCACATCTTAACCCACAGCACCGTCTGCATTATGAAATATAAAGACTTTGTTGTAAGACAATCACTTATTTGCCCAAATCACTCAGTGGACCCATTTTAACAGCATGTTAGAGTTTCCTGCAAGTTTAACATCTACACTGCTTTCCATAAAATTTCCCACTAAATTTAACAGAGTTGCTGAAATGATTATAGTGTTCAAGTGTTTGAACCGAACTGTCTTCAGAAAGCCTGGTGAGGTGATAAGGTCACTGAAGAAGAGCGTAATATGCATTGTAGCACTTCTGCTATAAAGCATTCACAATATATGCAAACACTGGGAGTTCATAAGGTCTCTGTTTTCAAGAGTCATTATGCAAGCGAGCTATTTGCAAAGAAAATAATGACGAATTGTTTTGATTTCAAATATCACCACTTTTCCAGCTATTTAAACAGTAAATGAGAAATTTTGCATTGTTCACATGACTAATTACAGATTCTCTTTACAAGAATTAATACTTAATAAATAACTTTTAAAAGAATTCTTAATATACACAAGCAGCAGCACTGTTTGAAAAGAAGCTGTGGCAGTGGTTTACAAAATTGTTCCAAAGTTCATTTTACTCAGGACTAGCTAAAAACACCACTTTTCATGTGGTTAGTCTGTTGAAGTGAGAAGAAGCATAATGGGTGACAAAATTCACAGTAGATGATGCTTCCATATGTACACAAACACAGAAGGTTTTAATTACTCAACTCTGCAGTCAGATCATCTTGTGGAAAAAAAGACATTCAATAAATAGATCTCTGCAGCTTCTGGATCAAATCACAATGTTTGTGTTTATCAGGAAAATATGCACAGGCAGTGTTGTGGATCACACAGAAAATTTACAATGATCGCTTTGTTGTTTTCGTCCACAACTTCTTTTAAAATTTCAACTTAAAAACAAAAACAGTTAGTGTGAAAATCACTGTATAGACCTGTCTCTCCCACGAGTAAGTGCCATCACTCATGATCTGATGCAGAAAACCATTTCCAGTCCATTATTTCTCTTTCTTACTGCCTCTACTACTAAGCCCATAGTCTCTACCTTCACTCACCTGAGAAGCACTGAGCACCAAACCAAAGATATAAATCTACTTCTGAGCTGTGGCAGACGAGGTGAGCGATGTAATACTAATAACACGGAGGACTGAGAGAACCAGTAACACTGGAGAAGCTGTTGGGCTCCTTCTGTCCTAGATTCTGTTTTTGAAAGATGTCAAGTTAACACCAAATTGCACTGTTCTGAACCCTTCCTCTGTTTACAGTGGGATGAATGGAACAATTTGTAGCACGTTCATGATGAAATCACTGTAATACTTAGGCCTGTCCTGAGCACATGTTTGAAATGTGGCTGTAATTTTCAGCCATTTTTGTTTTTCATTTCAATTTTAGACACACAGTTGCTTTCATTTCCAGGGATCATGCAAGTAAATTAATACACTGCAACATACTAATCTAGAAACAATTTAAACTGCTCTGATTAGTAGGTTTATGTCTCTTTCTTACACTCCACTGTCCTGTGACACTTAGGACCACACACCTAGAAGTCCAGGTCTCTAATTACAAATCCGATGCACTCATCCATTTCAGTTGTTGGGGGACTGCCTGTCCCCTCCTGTGGCACCTGCATCCCTGACAGCTGACAGATGTTTTATGGTTTCTGGTTTCAAATCAAGCTCTGTCTTTTTAAACTTCCACACATGTAGCCCTGACATCAGACTGAAGACTCACTTCCAAACTCCAGTTTTTAATAAGCTGTGGTCCCAGGTGGTTTTAGGATGCTTCTCAGGGGATCCGATCACAAGTGGACTGTGCTAAATACAAGTGTGACTGAGGATAAAAACACCCTGAGATCCAATCACTTCTACCACATGTGGAGGTGGTCTGGGACACGTGACCACATGCCATTTGTAGTGTAAATGCTAATGTGTCCTGATGTGTCCCCAATAAGGATGTGACAGAAAATGCAGCTGCTTTTTTTGTGTTTAATCAGCTTCATCTCACTTTGTGCTCACTTGCAACTTGTAAACGACTTTGTCTTCTCCCCACAAACAGTTGGACAATAGTTCTTAAATCATTTTGCCTTCCTCTCCTTGAACTAACTTTGATAACTGTTCACATAAAGCTGTCACTCTTCTGGTCAGTTACATGCAGGCCCTCACGTTGCCACAGTGACATCCAAACACAAGTGGTCAGCAGGATGGTTTGGAGACACATGTTAAATACAGGTGTAAACACAAATGCGTCTCTGCTGTCCACTTGTGGATAAGACACTTTGTAAAACAAAGTGTGAACAGGGCTGTGGACATGTTTCTCTGTCTCCCTTTACTTGGTCTCATATACAGCAGAGAGTCCAATGCAGCCTGTGGGATGAGTTGTCAAAGTGTGGAAATTACTGGTTAACACCGTTCAGTAGATGAGCTCCCGACAAACCAAAATCTAGTTGGAAAACGTAAACATTTTTATAATGTACTTGGAAAAATTTGGAGCTATTCATAAGTTATTATGTTGTTATTTTGCTGGTCCGGCTCACTTGAGAGCAAATTAGGTTGTATGTGGCCCCCGAGCTACAATGTGTTTGACACCACTGCTCTGATGTAAAGGTTTTCAGTTTTGCACACAGAAATGAGGAAGGTTCCCCGAATATAAAATTATTTTACCATTTATAGATATATTACTGAGAATTGTATTTTATTTTAGATAGAAAGTGATCAAACATTTTCAAACACTGACAAAATTGTGCTCAGCTAAATGTCAAAAATGAATTGATTTTTCTACTATACTACACTATTTTCTACTTTATGGCACTAATTCAAGACAGAAAATAAGGCTTTATGAATTATTGTCACTGGCACTGGCTTCCATGTTTCCACCATTAGCTGGGTTTGTGGACAGGCTGGTGTTGAAAGCGCTGCAACAGGCTGTGTGTCTCCAAGGTCACAGTTCAGGTTTGGCTCAGTCTGACCCCACTCATGTAACTGTGACCGCACTGGGTCTGCTTCATGAACATACGGTTCAATGTGACGCCCGCCCCCTGTAAACACTGTATATACCAGCCCCTGCTGATGAAGCCTTTGCTACCTGTAATTGGCTCCTGCTTACTGCTGCTGCCTCATGACCCCTTCATCTTCATGGTAATGAAGATGATATCCACCCTTTACACACTGACACTATTCCTTCTTCACTCTGCGTCCTCATTTCCTTACCCCATGCACTTCTATCTGCAGGGAAAAAACGGAGAAGAATTGATTTTCTAAAGCTGCCATTTGATGTAGAATGATTTAGCAGCCCCCCTCCCTCCCTCCCCTTCCCGTTGGTATGAACTCTACGGTTGAGCCTGTCCAGAGCAGGGCAGGGCTGAATAACTCAGACTTGCTGATGGATTTGGATGAGACCTTGTCCGCCCTCCTGTCTCCATAGCAGCGGTAATGATGGCAGCGGCGCCAGTTATAGTGCACACCATGCAGACAGCCATCCATATAGATAAGAGGAACAAATCACAGCTAGTGTCTTTCAGTATAAATTAATGCCCATCCCCTTGAATTACTGAGCCAACCTGTGCCTTATCCACAATTATCAACACACCATGACCGCAAAGTCCAGTTCAACTAAAACAAGAGAATATAATATAGGCCTATCATCAAGCCAGGAGTGCAATCTGATACCACATTACCATCCTCTCTAGAGGTGACGCCCCTACTGGTGCTGTTGCAATTACCACAAAGTAAATTTCAACACGACTGACAGAGCAGGGCAGATATTTGATGCTACTGCAGGCTTTACATTAGGTGGGTTTCTTATAAACTGACTACACCAAAAAGTGTTTGCTCATAATAACAACTTCAATTCATGAGGTTGAAAATAAACAAAAGACAATGAAGCTGACTTTGACTTTAAAGAACTGAATGTCAACAACAAACTAATGCAACTAGGCAGAATTCAGACACAAACCTCTGCCAAGGTATAATCCAGCTGTAATGAGGGTATGGGCTGAACAGGACAGATAGGGATTTTTCTGGATTTTATTTCAGACAGGATCTCAACCTCTGATCTTGCCAAGAATTCAATTACTTCTTCCTTGGGAAATACCTTATCGCTCTCTCATAAAATATACAAATTAAATTTAACTAAATTAATTAATCATTTATCAAGGCTGTTGCTGACAAATGGAGAGCCAGACAGACAACAAATTGCAGATGAAAACATAACCTCCTTGGCAGAAATAATAAATAATATCCATGCATTAAAACATCATTTTTCTTCTTTTTTGAGGCTCACATTGACAACAGTGTTGCAAAAAAAGAAACATCTGAAAAATATCATAATGGCTCAGGATGTTAAAGCTGTTAGGACTTTATCCCTTTTGCTGCTCAACACACAGTTAAACATCACCCAAAGGTGGGTGTATGGTGATTTTCCAGTTTAAACACAAGGGAAGAGGGAGGAAGCCTTAGAAATAGGCTCTATTCTTTAGCAGTTTAACATTCTGGGCATGCAGCAGCACAGAGATGAGAGAGAGGGGCTCAAAAGGTTTAGTTTGGGTTGCAGAATGAAACAGCTTCACTGTGTGTGTATATATATAGTAATATAAATGTTGAGGTTACTCTGTAATAATTAGAGAAAGAGGATGGTTCAGTAGGTTTAATAATATTTTCCAAATCAATTTAGCATGGCTATAAATGAAGCTGACTGAAAGACAGACAATAAGTCATGCAAACCTCATTAAGCTTTCCTTTTGTGAGTGTGCGTCTGTAGTAGTTATTCCATTTAACTATAATGCAGATTATGTGATAATAGCTCATTAAAATTCAAAGTTCACCGTGGTCATGGAAATTAATTTCGAGCAGGGAGCATACCTTTCTGTAACATTTAGGTATGTCAGACTTATTTAATTGCATGACAAACAGAATTAGCCCAGTGAATAAGCTAATGTAAAACTGCAACACTGCGTTATTGTTCCTTGTTTTTTTGTTATGTTTTGTTTTGTTTACTTTCATTCGCAGCACGGCTGCTGAGTGTGGTGTGTTAGCGACCCCAGCACCACAAGCTTAATCAAAGAATTCTTATTGTAGATGAGGCATCCATTCATACCATGAGTGTACCCATTTCCAGTCTTTTTCAGGGCTACAAATTTAGATTATTCAGATTATTCAGGTATTTTAGTTTTCCATCTTTCCTGTATCTACTAATTGCTACTGAATTGGTCTATCAAAGGTTGATGGTTTCATCTATTTGTGGTTCCAATATTGAACCATTTTATGTACTGAAAACATTTTTTCATTCACTTCAAGGTCAAATGATGAGTCACCCTTGGATTTAACCTTCTTCAACAACATTTCCTTTGTAAAATCTATAATCAACAATCATTACACATTGCTGTAGGCAGCAGGTGCTAAGTGTTTCATGAAGGCTGAGTCAGGATACACAGGGTAAACAAGCCTGTTATCATAACTCTTCAAATTACAGTGGTTATGTCAAAACATTTGCAAACAACATCAAACTACAGTCTCTGCAGAGGTGCATAACTTTTATAAGAGAAATGAAGCTCCTGCTGAGCTTTGCTTGGTATGTAAACTTAAGCTGGACACGGACAGCTGCTGACAGCTAGAAGAGGAGCTCCTTTGTTCATTGTGTTTGGCTCAACAAGATGGAAAAGTAAAAATAATAATAATAGTAATCAAAGTAAACAGCATGCATGAATATGCAGGAAAAATAGGACCAAGCTGTGGAACATCCTACACGAAAACATGGCAGACACATGGAGACGAGTTTACTCTCCTGGCACAAGTCCAGGCACAAAGCTCACTGTGGGGACAGTCCACGGCGAGCACACCGACAAGCTACATGAAGCCCAATTTGAGACACAGTCACAAATTGAGTTGCATGTTGCTGTCCACAGGGGTCTGCGTCGCTTCTTGCAGACTTGGACAAATGACAAAATTGACATCATGCTGTATATATTCTCAACAGGTCGCTGTGTCAACATGTAGACCTTCACCAGTCAATAGTGACAATATCATTTGGTTTGCTTATATTAAGAATAATGTAGGATATGTAAGTACTTGCTACGTCACTGTTTTGTCTTTGCCACACACAAAAACAATAACCCACAAACAAACTCAGACAAAGAGAATTGACAGTAAATTTCTGAGTCTGAACACTGCAAGGCTAAAACCATTGAACTAAAATATAACAGCATTCCTCCCCAGGGTGGTGTGTCCCACAAAGGAAAACTACATCCTCAAAAGTCACATTAGTGAAACTGTGGTGACCTGATATAAGCAGATATTTTACTTTTTAGAGGATACAGATGATGAAGCTCTGATTAGTCTCTCAAAGCCTTCACTGTTACAGATGCCAGAGCAATTTACCCATAATCACTGAAAAACCACTGTCTCTATTTTTGGAGGGAGATACAACAATGGTTCTTCAAAATACAACAGAATACAAAAGATGTCAATGCATTAACACAAATGGCAAAAATGGAGCACATCTGATTTTATCACACAGTTGGAATAGAGTTCAATCAAGGCCTTTGGATTTCAGAAATCTGACAAATCTAAACGAATTGTCTTCCTCTCTTTGTAAAATTGCAGTGTATTGTCAGAATCTTTGTGAACCAATGATTTTATTTTCTCTCATGATGGGCAAGTTGGTGATTTGTCATCTAAATGTCAAAGTCTTGAATCGAAAATGCAAATGAAACCGCACAGTAGTTGTGTCTATGAAAAATGACTGATTATAACCAAAAACTAAAAAGCGGATCTTTTTAAAGAATCTCACTCAAATTATGTCTCCTCCCCCTTGGAAACACATTTCAAGCTCTTATCGTGTCTGTGATTTCACCAGAGCTGGGGTCTTCTCAGACCATTACTCTTCCTGAGTTTCTGAATCAGGGCTAAGGAGCTGAAAGCCTCTTGTGCGCTGCCAGGTCTTCCAACTGTACATCTCTCCCCATTAGTCGTGTCAGCTTGTCCCTGTCTGATCACAGCCACATGCATACACAAAAACACACACGCACACACACACACACACACACAGCCATAGATGCATATTAGAGCTACCCATACACAGTTGGAGGTTGCAGATGGGCAATGTCAGAAAGCCTTGCTCTACAAACAAGCTCGGGAGGACAACATCACACCAAAACAGCTCATTAAATGCTATTAGCCTGTCATTTCATCTAAGTGAATCCTTTCTCAATTCCTCTGCTTAGCAAACAGCTTTGGGGTCACAGCTAAAGGCGATGAAGAAAAAGACAAGCAAATGAACCAGGGCCACTCACCCTAATGGCGCTTGTGGGACTGACATGGAGGATAATGTGTTGTCAACGATCAGAGAACAGGATTTCAATCTAATTATACACAGTGAAGAGCAGTGGATGTTGGATGGTCTGTTTTTGTGCTCTGAAAACATGCATCTCCCGGTTCAAAAATACAAAATTATAAATGACTAAATCAGAACATCCAATGAACTGTGTAACTCAGAACAGTGATTCAAGTTACGCAAATTAACAATTCAGTTTCAGGCCAATTGCAAAGTTAATGTTGTGTTGAATGAATGTTAGTTTGAAGTGCATACAAACTAGATGAGGAAAAAAAGGCAGTCTGGGATGAGGCACGGATGGATTTGTACATACAGTATCCACAGCAGGAAGATATAGTCCTTTGAAGCTGTGAAGGACCAGAGGAAAAAAACAATCTTTCAGGACAATACAAATCTTGTACCTTTAATGGTAAAACGCCTACAGTCCCTCAGATGAGCTGGTCTAATTAAAAATGTTTGTTTTTCTTGGTTTTCTTTTTCTGTAAGTCCAATGGTCTAGGTTTTGATTTAGTAAATCTGGTATGAGTGTGTTTGTCCACCAATATACAGCCAGGTATGTACGTTATGTTTCTCAAAAATGCCAGACGACCCAAACTTCTTCTGAGCTGACAAAAATTCAAAAGGAAGCCAAATGGTTTTGCTTCAAATTTGAAGCCCATTGATCTTGTAGAACTTAGAGCAACACAGCAAAGCCTTTATAGTAAAGTCTACTATGATGTTACCAGTTTGTTTGTTTATTTATTCTTATTTATTTATTTATTCGCCCTGACATATAGAATGAAATGGTGCCATTCAACTTTTTTTGAAAAGTTCTTTTCTGGTGCCTCCCTGAAGATGGGTATAAATCAATATGACTCCACAAAGACAGCTCACAGCCCAAGAGGAGACTAAACACATGATTAATATGGCTTAAGGTTTTTATAAAGGTCAATTTGGTAAAAGTATGCATCGGTTTGAAGCAATTACCACCAGTGATCTGGCCCCACCTGCAGAATTAGAGTTGCCATGGATACTTGCTGAGCAGGAAGTGGTGATGCTTACCCTGCATGACAACATTTTAAATGTATTCATTACATCTCTGTTTACCTGTGGGGAAACTTGGACACATGGATTTCTCCTGAATATTCAACAGAAATCTGTTTGCCTGCAGGATGTTATACTTACAGTATATGAGAGTATGGAGCTGCACAAAGGACTGTGGCCATGTATCATCAGAGTCTGTAGGATCAAAATATGATTTAAAGCCAAGCTTGGGACAAGCGTTGTTATTTGCTGAGCTGTCATCATCATCTGTCGGTGGCTAAATGACCTTAAGCAAAGTGAGTGAGGTTAATAAAACAGAATCATAATCAGTGGTCCTGCCATTAGGGTCTGTGTTTAGGGGGTAAAGGACTACCTCTGACATACAAGTATTATTTTGATTTAGGATTAGCCCCAAAACATTTAGTTTTTTTGTTGTTTGTTTGTGAGGGATGGCAGTATGGGGTGGAGTGGGGGACTAATTTTAAAATGCTTCACCTTCTTAAACTTGTTAGATTTCCTTCACTTCCTTACTGGCTTTACCTTTTTTCAACTGATACTGAATTTAAGTAATTCACAGATTAAAATAAATACACAGGTAGGTAGTTCCTCTTCTCCTTTAATATCTATGATGACATCAGATTTTCTTACCTATGTCTTTGGTCTTAAGTAAATCTATACATAGAAATATCACATTTTCTAGTGTTATATTATTCTTATGAGTAAAAAAAAAATCTAAATCCTACCTCATCTTTCCTCCACACACACCTTGAAATTGTGTCAAAGTTAGTCAGAAATTGAGCAGTGACTGGATTTTTGCTGTGACCAAATCAGTGTTTGAAATGGAAGTTTTTCTATAGTGATTATCCACTAAGCCAACTAGAGAGCAGTGTGATAGATTTTCAAAGGTATCATACGTCTGCAGATTGCAAAGAACACCCGTGTGTCATACGAAAAGAAGAAATGAAAGCTTGTTAAAAATAAGTGTGCAGTGAAATTTAAGGTAGGTAGATAAGTAATAAATATAGTAAGACCTTAAAGCAACAATATAAACACACACTGAGGGCACAGGAAATGGGTGCTTCCCCTCTGAGTGTCATATCACTTCCAGGTCTGTAAACAACAGAGTTGAGTCATAAGTATGGTACTGCTATGGTACTGATACTGCTCGGTCAGCAGGTCGTTTTGTCACAGTTCAGCTGCAAGTTCAGTTTGTCATCGTCCATGTATCATCCCATCCACCCACACAGCGCCTCAGTCTTTCTGTCTACACCCCCTCACCTGTCTACCGCACCCACCTCACCTGTCCCCGGTTCCCCATATATAGAAAGTAATCTGGCTGCCTTGCTGTTGAAACTTGTATTTGTCCATCAACCACCTCAAAACTGTTCCTGTTTATATTTGTCTGCATCCGGGTCATCCTTCCTACTCTCCTGATACACCCGGGACACAGTCATATTATTATTAATGTTTAACTCAGCTTCCCAGACAGGATTGAGACTGTATCTTGTCAAAAACTTTTGTTGTTAACTATCAAAAAAAAAAATAAAAACATCATTGTACAACAAGGGAACAACAGGATGGGAGGTTAATCCACAGGCATAGAGGAGGCAGAATATTCAGATATCCAAGCACATTATTTACTCCTGATAATGCTGCACAGAAGATTTATAGCATAGATTACAGATATTGATCTGTGGCATCTCAGTATATGTAGTATATGATGTGTAGATCGTTCTATCAGACTCGCCTTTGCACATTATTTAATATACTTTGTTGTCATCTTTATTACACATGTCATTTCCTGATAAAAAATGTAAGCAGCACCTAAGTATGCATTATTTATTTGAGTGACTGATGAATGGAATTGCAAGTTGCATTAAAACCCTCAGGTGCATTACACACCCATGGACCAGAGTCAGAGAAGCAAACCCGCATATATATTTGAACATGGGAAGTGTCAAGCGACATACTCCCTTTATCCTCAGGGCCACGGAGAGATGTGAATTCTCGAGCGAACCAATCATTTCAAATTACAGGTTTTCCACCTTACACTGGGTCAGCCTGAAGGGAGATACCTCAGTACATCAGTGCAAATGCTAGTCCTGACCATCTGCTGCTGGAAACTTTTGAAAAAGTTCAAATTCATCCAGATTATTATCTTAAAACATTTAAGTTGTCAAGTAAAGAAGAAACTTATAAGAGTTTTAGCGAGACTTCAGTCTGCCTCACTGGCAGAATATTAAACGTCCCTTTTTTCTTAATATTCCTAAGATATGGCTGCCACCAATATGATTTGCCAACACTGTCATTGTCAGTTCAACAGATATTAACATGAGGTTGTGACAAAAGTAATGATAAAACCTCCTTTTTTAAAGCTATCTCCATGCAGTGATGCTGCTTTCTGAGTGTGAAGGGTTTTAATTAAATTCGCAGACACACAACCTATCGATAAAGTTTCCACAACTTAATGCCTTGTGAGTTGCTGCTGTGGATGTGAAGAGGTTGGTGAGGTTATTTACACCACAGGGACAGAGTTAATCTGCCTTGATGCTCTTAGATCTCTAATCAAATAGAAAGAGATTGTAAATATCACAGAATAATCCACCCAACCTTTGCGGTGAGGAGTCAAGTGACAAACAGAAAAAGAGTTAATTCACACAAATAATGGATTAGACAGATGTACAGTATGCATAGTAAACATTACTGCTTTAACCTGCTTGTATCAGCAAGTTGAATTGTTTCACTGCAAGAAAAAGTGCAAAACCTTAAATTTATTTTGTGTTTAGTCTCTCAATTGGCACTGAATACATGGTATTACTGAGGAGACTCAGTAGGAGTTTACAGTGATATAACCCATAAACCAATACAATCGCTTCAGTGGTGAAGACTCTTGGCTTAGAGAAGAAAAAAGTCTTGGGGATCAAACCCCACAACAGCTGACTGCCCTTTTTTTTACAGCCTCTCAAGCAATAACTTATAGCTCTTAGAAATCACACTGCCTTTTATAAAATTCATTCCATGCAACCCCGAGTCATATTTTTTTTCTAAAGGTGCAGCACTTTCCTCAACAGCCTCTCTTTAATATACGTTGTAAATATAGAAACTTGCAACAAATTTTTAGACATGGATAATTTCCCAACCCAAATTGACTATTGTCCATGAACCTGAGGAAATTCAGCATAAAACTCAATTAACCACACTTATTATACCCTTTCCACATGCACAATGGTTGCTGATATGCAAATGCATCAGGAAGAAAGGTGCATCTCAGTGACTTCATGCAACATGTGCCACAGACAACTCCCAGCCTGATAACCATCGTGCATATTACTCTGCACAGAGAAAGAAAAAATCGAGGCACTGAGACTTTAATAAATCTGGGCTTTTTTCTATTAAAGTCGTTTTAAATGGAATTTAAACAAAACCTCAACGCATCTGAGACAACAGGTCAAAAATATGACGGATTGATGTAGAAATTAAACGCAGACAAGCAGTGAAGACACAGGTGTCTGGTTATTGTGTTCACAGATGAAATAGTTCCCAGTGAGCTTGTTGAGGTACACATCCTCCACACTGGAAGAATAACTATATTATATGTTAAAAAAAAATTGAACTCCACTGTCCATCTCTTATGAACTCAATCACACTTGAAACCAGGTAAAAAAAAAAAATAAGGGGGAAGTCTTTGATTCTTCAATACACTGTGGTTTTTATGCATATTTCTTGGTTTATTCATATCTCCCATATAACTGTGAGAGCCTTAAGGCCAAAACCTCTGCTGAAAGGATTAAGTTCAAAGGCAAGCGAGAAAATTACTCACAGACTCAAAGTCTTCAGCCGTGCAGTAGGCCTTCTTAAAGCGACAAGACTTCACCATGTCCCACAGGCGGTGAGCTGAACGCTCGTACAGCTTTTTCCACTCAGACTGGCCACAGAATGGAAGCTTTGCTCTGGTCCCATTGAGGTATTTGAAACTTTCCCTATTCATCTGGCACACAGGACTTGTGATGTTTTCTGTATGCTCTGCAGGTATATGGCAGATTTCCCTCAGATGTTCTGTGTCACAGCCAGTGAGTGCAGACTTTCTGAGATGATTTTGTATTACAGAATGTAAAGGCAGAGAGGGTTTTCTCAGACGCCACCTTTTCTTCAAACTTGGTGATGTGACAGAACTGAGAATTGTGCACAATCCCTCTAATGCTGTGATAGACAAAGGGGCTGAAACCCAAAGACACCCAATAAAAGCAAATAATGCAGTGAACTCCACAGGATCCCGGACCATACACAGAGCTGTGTCTGCTGCTGTGGAAATGGTTGGAGCAGGAGGTTGAGACTGGGTCAGTTTCACCCAAGGCCCCAAACAGCAGATGTGTTGTTTCACAGCTCATAAGCAGCTAACACGACTAAAGTGGAATCTAGTGCTTTTATAGGAAAGAGTGGGTGCAGCTCAAAACAAAGGAGGGCATTTCCATTCAAACATATTATCTCTATCTTTAACAAAACATTTTTCATCAAATGCCCATCTCACACAAACAAGAAGCCAAGTTCACATGAATGTTGCTCGTTTTAAAACAAATAAAAGCAAAGTTTATGCAAAATAGAAAGTAATGAAGGTTCCCATTAAAAGCTTTTTGTCTGTGTGAGAGTGGAGAATTTCTAATGCAACTTGTTCTCACTGGTGCTGAGAGAAAGCAAAGATAAAGATTCACTCGATTGACAAGTTAAAGCCACAGCCTATCAAATAAATTTGATAAGATTCAATCATTCAGTTTTAGCTTGAAAGCACTGGAGCCAAACAAATTTCTGTTGCAATTGTTTTCTTTGATAACAATGACAGCATAACTCTGAAGCTTATTACTGTGGAAAACTGAAATGCATCAACACAAATCTGCCACTGCCTACATGCATGTACATCTGAGTTTTATATTACCTTCTATGGGAATAGGGGCATAAACTAACAGATACACATCATTAAAGATAAAAGAGAGATTTTCTTCCATCCTCGGTGGAGTTTACATTTTCTCATGAGGAAAGTGGCTCTGAAGCACTGATGTATGAATATCACATCTGGAAAAAAAATATTTAAAAACTATGACATGTGACCAGTAAAATCAGTGATCACAATAATGATTTTACTAAATGTTTTGTGACTCCTGTGTTTAAAAATCACTGTTTCAAATAGTGACGTTAACATAAGAACTGAAAAAACACTCAGAGAGCTCAAACCTCCAAGACCTGTCTGATCTCTACCACATTGTCTCAGATTGTAGACATCATCATCTCCCTGCATGAGAGTGTACATTTTCAACAAGAATCATGAAGATATGACAAAGTTATACATTTTACTTGCAGAGCTGAAACATTTCCCTATTCTCAGTTTGCATCTACTGCTTCCTTCTTGTTTCTCTCTGGATCATCGATGCACTGGCTGTTTTCCTGCCACCTACTGGTTGTCTGCTGCCCTGTCTTTGCCCATTATAGGTAATAATGATTTTATGATCTTGCAAAAGGAAAAAAATAAATAAATAAATAAATAATCATTTTCATAGAATAAATTTTAAAAATCTTGGAGATTAGTGGTTTTTTAGTAAAGCTGGTAAAAGACAGACAGTCACTATTTACACCAGCGCTTATCTTACTGCAACATGTCTTCAGTGATTAAAAAATAATAATTAAAAAAAAATGCTGGCTCATAACAAAGAACTCAACTTTGAAAGAAAAAGGCTGATGTTTATGTTACTGATGTTTTGGAGCTGCAATGGTAAAGAAGTGTCATTTAATGCACAGTCCTCCTATGTCAGCAGCAGTAAAAGGGGTAGGTTCCCCCAGTATGATTGTATGATTCTGGTGGCTGCTGCAGCCACATTAAGCCCCAAGGAAGGAGTGTTATATTGTCTAGGAGTTAGGATGAAACAGGGGCAGTAACTGTGTAACACTCCTGCATCAGATAGATTCAGTGGTTCTACTGAAACAACAGATGTTCAGTAACAAACACCTTGTGTTTGGAAGTTTCTATTATAAAGATCAGCAGCAGAAGTAGAACCATAGACCAGGCCTCTTCAACTCCGGTCCTCAAGAGCTCCTACCCTGCATGTTTTAGATGTGTCCCTCTTCCAACACACCTGATTCAAATGACCAGCTCATCATCAAGCTCTGCAGAAGCCTGATAACGATCCTGATCATTTCAATCAGGTGTGTTGGAAGAGGGACACATCTACAACATGCAGGACAGGGGCCCTGAGGACTGGAGCGAGAGCCCTGCCATAGACTGTGCATAGAAATAGGAAAAACCACATGTGGTGGCACTCATTGGTTTGTGGACTCTCAGTTTGAAACCAAGAGATCGACATTTGGACGTTGCCATGTTGGTTGTTCAGAGATAGAAGTTGACCATGTTTGTATATTAATAGAGGAATGAGGAGGCGGGGCTAACCCTTGAACCTGAGATCACTGCCCAATGTGTATGCAACTTGACTTCAGCTCTGCTCTCATTGGAGACCAGGCTTGTTGACCCTGCTAATCACACCCCTAAATCTTCCTCTTTTTGAAGCCTAACATATATTTAGTTAAGCTTTTTTTTTTTTCAGATGGACCACCAGATCCCTTAAATTTAGCTAATGACACCAGTATGATTTACTGAGTATTTTATGATTGAAAATACTGATTTTTAAATTTAAGTCAACTGGAGCAAGAGTTTTTTTGGAGCCAAACTCCAGTGGCTATTGGGTGTATTGCACCTTTTTGCACATCTGCATTGGGTTCATTTTTGAGGCTCACTTTGATCGTCCATTTCTATACACAGTCTATGAGTAAAACCCAGCACGATGCTGCAGGTTAACTCTCTGCACACAGAGAAATCCTTGTTAGGCTGCCATCAGTTTACATGGCAAAGTGCTTTAGAGAACTATCAACACTACCGATAATGAGTTATTGGATTGTTGGACTACTCCATTATGATGTCAGTGCTTATCCATTTGTTGAAGGGGGGTGCACTGGTGAGATGCTTACTGACCTTTGAACCCTTTGACCCTGAGAGTGTCAGGGTTTGTATAGGACACAAGCTGACTCTTCCAAAGTTGATAATAAAATGTACATTTGTCTAACATGTAATAAAAGACAAAGCAAATGTAATCAAAGATGAAAGCCAGACAAACACAGCCTCCTCTAAAGGACACACAGTCCAAATACAATAGTTTTAATAGTTTATTTTGAGGCTCCTTGCGAACCATTGCATTGGTTATCTTTACAAGTTGTATACATAGAACTGCTGGACACAGACCTGAGTGGCTAGGTGGTTAATTAACACTTCAAAGTTTAACTCACTCCTGCAATTAATTTCCCAGTCACTGCCTCTCATGAAGTGTTTTGTCTTTGCAGAGCATTCACAGGCCAAAAATGCTGAAGACAGAAAGCTTTGTAATCAAATCTCCTCTCAGGCTGACAAGGACACATGAACAAATCGATTGTGATGCAGGATTCTTAGGCTCTCCAACATATAACTGTTTATTTTATCATGACAAAGTGGCATATATTTTGACCTGAATTCACTTCTGGTTTAACTTTACAAGTTAATTCAACATGCACAGAAGTGTAACTTTATTCTGAAAATATCAAAAGCACTCCACGATAACCTAAAAGAAACTAAATCGTACAAGAAAAATCCTCCTTAAAAATTTCACATGGAGTTAGAGAAATCTTGGACTGTTGCACTTTCTGCTGCACTCATTTCACTGTTGTTAAAAATTCAGTCTCCTTCTAATTGTTCCTGATAAAGCCTGAGGCTATCTCTCAGTGTCATCGCTGATTAGGGATTTCACTGTCTTGCCAAAAACACAAAGAGTACACTAACATCTAGATGGCATGTCAGTTCTGTTCAACGAAGGACTTTCTCTTAGACCTAACCAATAGATTTTTAACATGTCAAAGTATCCGTGATAAGTAATTTCATTTAAAACTTTCATTTATCACTATTTCTTGGTATTATTTGTAGCCTGCTGCTGCATCATTGTCATGTCATTATTGATATCAGCTCATCCACCAACATGATTATCGCTTCTTGTTATCTGAGGCAAGTCAATCACATACACAGTGTATCTTTGCAACAACAGGATGTGCAGCTTCATTTTTGCACTCAGTTGTATAATTTATTCAATGTCAAGCCATCAGTGGTCATAAGCACACACTGTAGCATGGTCTGTTAGACAAGGAAACAAAATAGAGAAAAATAATCATCTGTAATCTTCTTAGTGTTTGTTTATTACTGCTACATTGTAGCAATATTAAACTCACAGAATGACAATGGATGTTCATTAAACAGTGATAATGATTTTTTAATCTCACTCGATTTGACTTTATCCATAATGCTCCAAAATTACCCTGAACTAGCTGCTGAAGCAGCCAGGGTTTTACCTCTTATCTTCCAAAATAGAGTGAAAGAAACATGTTCTTTCTCTATAATTAGTTTCACAAAATTATAACACCCAGCTAATTAATATTTTCATGTCTGTCCACAGTAATAAAATGATGGATTAGATGAATTACATCGCCCTCCTACAAGACTCAGCTATTAGTATTTGCAAAGAGAAGCATATTTTAGGGTACATTTAAGGTTGAAGAGCATTATTTAAAAGTATATATTCATGAATTTACTTTCCATGTATTCTCCAGGGAAAGACAATATTGAAACCTAAAATCTACTGGAAGTACTGGAAATGTGAGGTTAAAGTCCAAATATACACCTTCTGCAATATCCATAGTGACAGGTTGGTAATGGCTCTCTGAAATTATGTGAAATTGCTGTTAAATGTGGGTTTCAGAGGAATGTAGAGGATGGTGGACTATATGTCTCATTACTGAGACAATCTTTGGTTAATTAGGGGAATGCTTCATACAGTTGTATGAAACTGTGGTGCAATTAGCGCTGATATACTAGTGTACATGTGTACCAAATTTCGTTGCTCATCTTTTTTTAAATACACGGCATCTCAAGTTTTATATTAAAATCTTTTTCTTTTTCCCTGTTTTTGGTGGGGGAGGGCTCACATACACATGATATAAGGCTCTTCTCTAATTAAACTTCCCCACCATCTGTATTCAGCCTCACTGACTCCCTGTGTGGAAAAATGGACAAACCCCATGACTAAAACCGCACACTGGTACATCACAGGAAGGAGAACACAACAGAAGAGAGCAGAACAATGCTCCCAGAGTTAGTTGTGATAGATTCAACAAGCAATGTTACATGTCACTTTTATTGTTTTTACCAGATGTCAAATCAACTTTAGCTCGTACTGTTGTCAAAGTTAAAGTCAATACAAAGTCTCCTGTTCACTGTGAATAGTGTAATATTTCTTGTTTTACCAAGAACATTGTCACTGAAATGTCACTCAGGCCAAATGATTGTATACGACCACAGGTAACAGGGTTGGATACATTTTGGGTGACAATCTTGAAAACTTTTATTAAATCTGGAAAGACATACAGCATTGCTTATCTAGTTTAAGAACAAATTACAATAATATTATTAACGACACAGTGTATTACAAGTCTATGTAGATATCAGGAAAATTTAGCACCAAAATATTCCCTGGAATTTGGTAACAGTCGATCAGCTCCTACTAAAATGTATTATACTAATAGCATTTTTTACCTGCATGGCATCCAGTCATAGCCAAGCACAATTTTACTGCAGTAGGTGTTAAATAAGGAGATGATATTGTTAAATAAGGAGATACTTGTGCCTGTTATAACAGTGCTTATCTCCACTGGGACTGAGGGTTGAAAGCCATGGAAGGATGAGTACTGAGCACCATAAAAACTAACCGGGTATATTATGAGAAAAAGGCAAACCCCATTTCCTTTGGGTAATCAAACCATGCTCTTCAAAGAAATGCTTAAGCACACTGGTGGTGCAGCCAGCCTGACCTGAAATCAATTTTTGGCCAAACTTGTGCAACACAGTAGCCAATGGAAGCTTATACCAAACACATCAATACTGTTGTAATATTGGTGCCAGAAATGCAGTGTGATGATTGAGGTTAAGAAAGCATTTGTACATTTATTTTTCAGTCATAAAAAGTACTGCTTACTACATATTTTGTTATGTTGATGCGTCGGCTTCAGAATCCAGTATTGGCGGGCTTTGATTCTGACCTTGCCTTCGGGTTTGGTGAAATGCACCACACTCGTCAAGAGCTTTTTATTTCTGCAACAATTCAGTCGCACAGCTCTGATTTATGATTCTCACCCCAAATTGAAATTACAAGTAAATCTTTTAAACAGTTTTTATTAGAAGAAGTGGCCATACACATAATTACAGTGCCCAATTCACACACACACGTTACAACAGCACCTTTACAAAACAAAGAGAAACCATTGAAAACTGGCATGAAAGCAATGCATCAAGAGCTTGTGTATTTACAATAAATGCCATGATTGCTGTGAGAAAGCAGTAACATCAGCACCAACTCCCATGGCAGGAAGAAGGTTTTCAGTAGGATTCAAATGGCAGGACTTACGAGTGCAGCACAAGTTCAAATGAAACTGATATTTGCTGGGGTATTACCCTCACTACCCACACAGTGGTGATATCAGTGATTCAAGATGCCCATGGCGCCAACAGAACAATATTATTCAATTGGTAATGTAACAAAGTAATCAGAAAACAACATTTCTTATCCTAATGCACCAACAGAAACAGACCTTCATACTCAATTTCAGACAACATTATAGTGAAGTTTAGTTCTTTTCGCCATCTGGAAATCTGTCATTATCTGTGAATTATATGTGGAAGGAAAAAAATCTTCATAACTTATATGGTCTAATGCAAGTGAAGTGGTTAATGCAATCTTCCTGAAAAGGCAGCGTATAATTTTAACAGTTCAGTGTTTTTGGAGTCATGCCAAAAGACTACAAGGCTGAAACTATTCACACCAGACCCTAAGACCAAACCATGAACTTATTACAAGGCAACAAAGACACAAAAAAAGGAAGAAAATCATTACATTGTAAGTGGTAATTGTCATTAACAGTATCTCAACAGTGTAGATGTGTCTGCCCCACAAGACACTGTCAAACTGACTATTCTCCTAAGTCATTAATATCCATACCAGTACACATCTACTATTCAATATTCAACAAAGACATCTTGCAAAGATTATGACTGTTTGTCAAGCTGCTGGTTAGAAAAGAATCAGTCAGTCAGTTCAGTTGTTTTCTTCATTCATTCACCAACCTCAGTGGACCTTGCTATCTATAATCACCAGGACCCGCTTTAGCAAAGATGACATTTTTTAAAAGAAAAACTGGTATTCTCACGAGAGACATCTTCAACCAACGTCAAGTAATAAAACATCAACATCTCTAAAGGGGACCAGCTGACTCTGTGCGACCTTGAAAGCCAGTGGAAATCTGTCCATCCAAAAAAAACAACTTCATTTTTCTAAAACAACTGCAACACAAATGTTTAATAATAGTGCTCACTTAGCTTTTTCACAGCTCACTAATTACGTCGTTTAAACAGAAAAGCATCAAGTAAAAAAAAAAAGGCTGGATATCAATCATAAAACATATGGCACAGGTGAAGTGTTGAAAGGTAACACGTACTGAATTGATTGCTTGACTGAAAGTATATTTAAAGTAATAATTCAAACAATTTATCTCCATAATTTAGCAGTTACAGCTGAGTCACTAATATAGTTTGTTTCACATTTTTTTCTATTATGAGTGGTTACATTAGCACTGATGAGCTTCTTTTTTGTACAGTTCTTTCAGCCACTGTAGAAAACCTTCAGTGACATTTTTTAATGCAAAGAATACGATTCAGACAGGTCACAACCTGACAGGGAGCTGACAGCAGATAACGTGCTTTGATGCCTGAACAATATTAGTACACATTTTTAAAAGATTTCTAAAAAAGGTTAAAAAATATTGGCATAACTTGTTCGCTGAGCAGCAAAGGTCAAAGAAGAAAGAGAGGATGAAAGAGAAGTCGTGGTTAAGTGTTCTTCAGCGTTCCTTAATGGCCCTGAAGAGGAGGGTCTCCATCCTCAATCCACTTCTTTAAAATTACCTCAACAACATGACTGTTATTCAGTGGAAGCCCATGAAGAAGAAAAACTCAAATGTGAAAGGAACAGTACTTTTTAAAAACCAATATTTATCCTTCTTGTTTCCTAAACTTAAAATTTAACTTTGCTGAACGCATTTATTGAAACATTTATTTTGGTAAATGGCTGGGGCCTTTACTGTGAAACAAATATAGCAGGACCATGAATTATAGACTTTAAAAGCGCATCATTAGGTTTAACTACATATCCTCAGCTTATTGATTGTCTTTAAGTTTCACAAGCACCTAACAGCCTTCTTGGAATTTTTACCTGCTCCCCTTTGTGCAGTCAGTGTGTTTGCTGTTGATTTAAAACTCATCTAATTAATTATTCAAGGGTATTATTTTCTACACTGAATCTATTTCCTGCATCAGCGATGCCAGTAATGGCTCCCAGAGGATTTTGGAGTGCCATACTTTCACCTCCGCTGCTTATAAGACAGTGCCTTCATAATAGCGCTGCAAACAAATTCAACACGCGCACACCACACAAATATCGATGTTTCAAGGGCTTTCAGCGTTTAGCAAAGTACTACTACTAAGTGAATTTCTGCTCTTGGCAAAGTGCAGGGTTTTTTCAGTATCCTCTGTTATCATAAAGTTGCAAAATTTAGTTGAATTCAAAAAACCTTTGACTCTATATTAAGTTAAGCATATAACTCCTCATACAATTGCAGAACCAGCTTTAAAAGTGGCCTTATTATATTCTTTTAAATAAACTAGTACGTTAACTACTGTATTTTAGCTATAAAGTCAGACAGTTATTTTATCTCATCAGAGCTTTGGCACAGACATTACATTACAGGGCCCATACAAATGAAATGTCCACCAGATGGTTTGTTGAGCTTTTTCACAATAATACTCGAGGTATATTACTTATACACTAAGAACTGGTTTTATTTAAGGCTCGATGTTACCAAATTACTAATATTTCTAAAGGGCACTACAGTGTTTTCAGAAACTTCATTTGTTTCAGAGTTGTATTGTGTATATATATACATATTGTGATATGACTGATATATTGTGAGGACTGTGTTTAAAGTTAGAAGCCAGCCAGAGACTGTACATGGATGCAGGAGGACTGTTCACACTGACCCACTTGGGCAACGTAGTGCTTTTTATGTACATTAAAAACTGAACATGATTTTAGAGCACAGGCAAAAAAATCTGCTTTAAAAGCTTCTGTCTCTCTAAAGAGAGCAAGATAAGGATGAAACACACTTCACCAAACAACACTAACGACAATACCTGTCTCTGTCTTTGCTTGTCTTTTGTCTTTTCCTTGTTGTCTCTCTGTTGTTGTCTTGTGTTGTTTATCTCACGAGGTGAACTTTGCCCTCTTATCAGGATTTGAGTCTTTATTAGTGACAGATTGATCATTCAAGGAGGACTAGTGAATGTTGCACTCACAATCAATCAATGATACATATTGAATATAAATATTACATAAATAGAAAAGACTGTCTTAAAAATGGAAATCTGCTTCTGATGGCAGGTTCCTATAGGACAGGACAGCAACAAAACAAAATCACAAAAAATTTCTTGCTCTTTGATTTAAATGATCATCAATTTAAAATGAAATGTAAGGGAATCTTTGAAAAGGCTTTGCGTAAAAAAAAAAGGTCATATCAACCAATACACCATCATAAAACTCTCATTTATTGGTCATCCATATCCAAATCAATAACTTCACAGTGGTTCTTAAAGAGCCCAGAAAGGCTTTTTGTTTTGTGAACTATACCAAACATAACAGGAGTAAACAACTATCAACTGTCACCTGCAGCAATGTGTTGGTCAGAACTGTACTTAAATGTTTTTAAGTAAAACAGTGACTCACCTAATGGTCGATGGGCTCGCAGGCTTTTTATCACAATCTGCCATATTGCAGTTGTAAACTGGTCGTGAACACAAACTGTGCTAAATGTTGTTAAATGCTACGTCCTGACTCAACGACAACTGCTCTGTGAACTGTAGGACTTCTGATAGGATACATTACTCTTTCAACAAAATCATCTTAACAACATGGGTAATTACAAAGCTCCTAGCCCGAGCCATTAACTTTCAAAAACATGAATGTATTTTTTAAAATTTCTTTGAACCTTTTAATTTTTAATTTCTACTATTTGTCCTGACACTCAGGTTTCCTCCCACATTCACCTAACATGCTTGTTAGGTGAATGATTATTCTAAATTGACCACAGGTGTGAGTGTGAGTGTGAGTGTGAGTGTGAGTGTGAGTGTGAGTGTGAGCGTGGATGGTTGTCTGTTGTTGTGTTCACCCTGCGATGGACTGGTGGCCTGTCCAGGGTGCACCCCGCCTCTCGCCTGCTGTCATCTGGCTCTAGCAGACTCCTGCAAGCCAATTGGATAAGCGAGTATAGAAGATGAATGAAGGAGTAAACTTTATTATGTACCAACACTAGCTGGAGGAAAGCAGAGATTAATTCCTGATTGTAGTTAGCGCTCACTGGTGTGTATGTCCAACAAACACTGGTTGTGTGTGCAGTTAAAAAATTGAAAGGAGCTACAGAGTTGGCTAACCTGAGATAATCAGGCTGGGATTTCCCAAGCTGAGGGGCAAGGACTAAAAAGGCCCCACAGCCTCGGCTTGAAAAGTGAGTTGTTAAGAAACACTGAATCTCAGGCAGGGCTGTTGCTCATCAGTGATCAACACATTAAGAAAAAGATATTAAGGTAGTGGTGAGTTAAGCATCCTGCAGGATGGATGCAGGCACAGTCAGGGGCATGCATATGGATAGACACACTGGTGGTGACAGTAAGCAGAAAATCCTTTTGTTTGTTGTTTGTTAGCTGGGCAACTTGGAAAAAGTAAAAAACAGAAAACTGTGTGCAACTGCTTTGCAATAATAGGATCATATATAATGACAGACATACAGTGCTGTTGATGTGAACTCTCACAGAGTGAGGAATAAATGTAAGTTATGTGGAGGTACCCAAATCTTTGCAGATATGTGTTTGTGTAAACTATGAATTGTCCATTAACGGTGAGAACAGCAAATTCAGGAAAGGAAAGTACCATGAGACAAATGTTAAGCTACTAATCTGTTCCTAAGTAATCATTTATTTTGCCATCAAATTTAGGCAATCAAACATTTGTCTATAGTAATCAGTGAGAAAATAAAGCAGTATATAGTGTTATGCTGTAAAAACAGTTAATGTAATGTATACTGTAAATAAATCATACTGTTCCCAGTTTAAGGAACCTGCACATGAGATGGAGTAAGTAGAAAAACAACTACAGACTTATCTCAGTAATGTGATGCAAAATAATACAGCCAGTGTGAGCTTGTCTTGTTAATTATCTGATATCCAGTTCAGTCTCTCTCCTATAACATGCAGAGTAAACAAACCTGTAACCGTAAATATTTTTCTCTCCATGCTGACCGTCTTTGCAGTAAAGAGGACAATTAATGGCAATGTCAGTTTTGCCACAAATAATGTAGATAAACCCCATTTCATTTAAATAAACGTACCCGGTAAATCCACTGTCTTATTACCACTTGCTGATAATTTTGAGTGCTTAATAAACAGTGTTTTGTGAAGCGAGCGGTCTAACAGATTCTGCATGACTGTCTTCATCAGAATTGTGCTTTTCTTTTATCAACACGCCTCGGCTGGAACATTTAATTTAGAGAGCAAACCTCTATAATCATCATGAGATTATATAAATAGGAAAGGATAGATGAGCAGACTTGAGGAGACACTAATAATACTTATTAAAATAAATATATACGCAAATATATAAATAAATAAAGTGTGTCTGTATTCAGGTATAATGGCAGAAGCCTCAGGAGTGATAGGATGTTGTAGAAAGGAAAAAAAAAGTGTGTGAAAAGAGAGATAACTCAGAAATTACTCTACAGTGCATCCATTAATATAAGTCTGCCCATTTCTCATTCAAACAGACAGCATTACACAGACTTGGTGATGAAAGTGGTAGTGGAGACCAGACTAACCTGCAAGACTTTAAATCATTCTTCTTCACTGATGTATCAATTCTCATTTGCATCACAGAAGGTAGAGTTATATTATCCCTCCCAAAATTTATAAAAATGTTTAAAATGATTTGGACTACATCAGTGTGTGTGTCTCGCACAGCAAATCACTGCATGTCTTCAGATACTGCAGTAGCATGAGACATGAGATTTAGGTTTAAATCAACTGCCTGAATAAAAAAAATAAAAACATTTAGTATTCTGCACAAGAATAATCCAAAAAGACTGAAACACCTGCTTTTTGGCTCATAGATGTATCTGCACTCATCTCTCTGATCTATGGCAAAGGTTAAATAGACAGATCTTTGATGTGATGTCATTTAATGTTGTGTGTTTTGCAGTTCTTTCAGATGTAGAAGGAGCATTAAAAATAATAAATAGCCTCAAATGCCACCCTGCAGCTTATTTACTGAGTGCCACAAAGTCAACCAAATACTCCACAGCTTTGATCAAACACTGAAATTACTGGGTGGTCACACACAGACACACAAAACATGCCCTGCCTTAATGAATACCCACAGTGCCCTCTACTGGGGACAGGGACAGGCACCTTTAAACTTCATCCCTAGTCCAAGTTGAGCAGACAGGTGTCAAAAAAAAGGAGGTTTTGTTCCTACCTGTAATTGCACCACCCTTTGCACCTATGCTGAGAAACTGGTGTGTAACTCAACTGCTGAGCCTCTGGACATCTGTGAGGAAACATTGTTCAACCTTATCAAAAATATCAAAGCAATTTTAAATATTTTATACATAAATTTATTTATATTTTACAACAGCACAATCTCAACAGAGTTCCCTTTTCCTTTAGAGGAAATCTAGTGGAAACAAAACTCTAAAATCAGAAAAGCTCAGTTTATGATTGTAATTTTTAAAAACAAAAAACAAAAAAACAATAAACAAAAAAGCAGTATTTAGGTTTGAGTACCATCCACACAACAACCATGATACTACCTTGTGTCATTATATCAGACAAACTCATTTCAGGTAGTTCTGGAAGTTTTCTAGTTTGTTCACAGTCGCTACTTTAATAATTAATTTATTCAGTTCACTGGTATTTTTAGGTTTCCGTGTTTGTTGTGCACGTATACTGAAAATAATGGCTTATCCAGAAGTCGTATCGCACACTGCTACAGGCAGGCAACTGCACGGAAGGTATTGTTGTGGCTGCACAATATGTGGTCCGTTCTAGTTGAGTAACCCGCTCACTCAGAGTAAGGGAAGCTGATGTGTTGGTGAACATAACTATACTTTGACAAGACATCAATATACATAAGTCTATTTTAATGCAGGAGCTGTCTGACAGCTGCTGCCAGCACAGCAGAAGCAAATACCCCACCACCCCCCCAGGACAGGGTGTTTCTCAGATGCTTTAATCTTAGATGTACAGAATGTGCAAAATTATGATCTTATGGAAATGATGCAAATAATCACACTGCCATCCTCCATTAGTATGTGACAGCCTTGCATTATGTAATGTTATGCATAGTGTTCTGTCCACCCACCACTATTGCATTCAGAATGTGGAGTGATGGTGTGCATGTCTAATAAATATTGCAGGAGGATACATTTGGACCATCTACCCAACTGCATAAATCAAGAAGCTTTCCAGCCCCACATTATAAAGGCTTCACTTGGCTGCATGGCTGCTTGGCCCTTCTGCTCTCCAGCAACTGTCAGCGGTTACTCATAAGCATCTGTCTAACTATACCTCCTGTTTGTCTGCTCTTTCTATGGACTGGTTTCCATGCTGCACCACTTAAAGTTCGTCTGGTAATATCCTGATTCACTTAAAGTACACAAGGGTTAATTTACAGAATATAACAGTATACAGTTGGGGACAGTATCCACAGGTCATAAAAAAAGTCTTAATCCATTTAATACACTTGTTTTTTTAGCATAGTATAAATATGAGCAGCAAATACTGTTACTGGTCGTCTCCCAATCAAGCCATTACATACAGCCAACACTTTTTAAATGCAATGGAAAGGAAAAAAATAAAATAGCTTACTTACCTTAATATCTACCTGTTTTACATGCGTCTTTCTTCACAGCTGGAAAAGCACAGCTATCAACATAACAATAAAATCCTGATTTCCCTACTATTGCAGTGTCCCTGTTTTACAGTTAGCTAAGTGACGCACAGCTAATTACTATTACTAACACCTGTGTTACTTCCACTAAACGCAGTAACATTACGTTACATTGAAGTGTTTCTACTACACGTACGCATATAAACTTAAAATATAAACAAATAAAACACATTGGCAGCTAGGTAGTTAAATTATCTCAGGTGCAGAAAAAACGTGGTTTTTTTTGTTTCTTTTTTTAATAGGTTACAGGCTCACGTGGTTGCTAACACTTGCAACTTTGCTTCAAATGTTAAAGTCAAACTATTTGCGAATTCACGTGAGCAGTGTTTTAGTTTTTAATATGTTTGAGGAAACTTACTGCTGTGATAACCTCTTTTAACTCGGTGCCATGAAACTCTTCCTCAGGCTGCACTTTGCTAGGCTCATATGTGACGTCACACTAAGGAAAATACAAATTCCCTGTAGTTACTCTGTACCTTCACTAATTAATGTTTAAACAACATCCAGATATCTATCAAATATTCAGTTATTTTCAAGATCCTAACCTTAAAGGCGTTTGTTTACATAGTGTAACTGTGTTGTTTTATGCATATGTTGTAGAAGCTGAGTTAAAATTCCACAATACTCCGCAAAATGCGCATCTTAAGAAAAAAATAGGTCATATGCATTACACAGCCAAAATCAGTGTTAAAAAATAATAATAAATAAAAAGAAAAGGACAAATCTGTCCCTCAAGTCACAGGATGATTGGAGGATACAGTCTTTGGGGAAAACTATGTTGCTTCTATTTTAAAAGAGAAAAAGTAATGGTGAGTGGACTACATAC
>OOFC01029464.1:0-18129 GCA_900323345.1 Pseudochromis fuscus | reverse complement strand
CCCCCCCCAACTGTGAACAGTCCCCTGCATGAATACATCATAGGTTTTATTGTTGCTGCTGCAGTGGAAAGCCTATTTGATCTAATGAATTTCAGGATTACCTTTAAGGCAGCTTTTTGAAACAGGAGGACACCTGAATCAACACTGAACAGCACAGATGCATGTGAAGCCTGAAATATTCTCATTATAAACAACAACAAAAAAAACATTTCACACATTAACTTGCAGAGAAGGGGCTTGATTAAAATATATTATGCAGCAGTTCCAGTATACCAATTTACATTACTCCTTAATAGACATTTGTCGCAATAATTAAAACAAAAGTACTGAAGTGATCATGAGTGCTCCGGGGGCTTAATAAGTAAATGTTAATGTGCTGTATACATAAATTGGAACATTCTCTGCAGTGATTGCAAATGCACAGTTTAAGTATCTCATACTGCTGCTTCAGTGGTGGAGTCTCGGGGTCCCCTCCCCTCGTGCTAAGTTCACATTTTAAAAGGCAACACTTCTTGATTGCAATGTAAATCTCAAGCCAGCTGATTTATTTTGTCGGTAGTCAATTTCTGAGCCTAACAATGAAGCTGCTTAAAGGTTTTAATCAGAGCTCCACACAAATAATCACCTCTAAAAATTAACCACAGTTGGTAGCCAGTGATTTTTTATTTTCTAATAATTCTTCTTCTCATGTTGAAGTAACAAGTCAAGTTTGTCAAGGATGTCCTTGAGAACACAGTTGTCTATAAACTTTTTTCTTCAACATAATCTTACATCCAACTAAATATATTACACTAGTGTCTGCTGTAATTTTACAGTTCGGTAAAGTTGATAAAAAACCAATAAAAACCTCTGGCATGACGGCACTTTTCAAGGTGAATCAACACGCATGATTAGCCTCTCTCTAATGTTGCTGACAACCAATGTTGCATAAAGGCTTGAGGACAAATATATAAAAATCTATCTTTCAAAAACTATTTAATGAATGTTCCATATATTCATTTTTGACATCTTATATACAGTAACTCAGAGGCAGCGCCCGCGGTCGGCCGACAACATCCTTCATCAGTGACAGTAAGTGGACAGAAGCGTGAGGAAGATTAACTAGAGAATAATTTGGTTTTTGAAGCTGCGGTTCAGGTCTTTATGTGGGAGGACAATCGAGTTCAGGATAATCACCTCGGAGGGGATGGTCACGTTACAACCTGAGGAGACAAAGCAAGGCGGTGTCATGTTTGTGCAATGCAGTACAGGACAAAGACATTAGGCTTCAACTCCCAATTTCACCCCTCGCATACAGGATGTGAGGTTTGTTTACATTTCAGCTTTGTTAAGAATAAAGACAAATGACATACACATTAAAGAAAGTTTCACTAAAATTTATTGAGGCATGTTGACCACTTCCTGCTATAAAATGTACAGACAAATGCCCCAATCAATTTTCATTTGTATGGCTGAGCAGAAATATAGCACTTCAGGCTGTAGCAGACTTACCGAGAATAGTAATTGAGGGTGTGAGTTTCCCCTCTCTGAAGAGTGTTTCACTGTCAATCTTCGCATAAGGATCATTCGGGTTTGGGTCACTCGGGGTTCCTTCTACTCTTGCCCACTTGCCAATGACACTGTCCCATCCCACAATGCTGTTCAAAACACAGCAGTGATCCTTCAGGAAAAATAATAAAGACAGAAAAACATCTTGAGTTTATCAATAAATAATCGTGTGACGACTGAAACACTGAAGTGTTCCTACAGCTGGAAAAAAAAAAAGTGAGCATTACAAGAGAGATGCACATTTGGAAATATGTCTCAACTAACAATTTGTCCTTGTAGGCAGTATGCAATGAAAACCAATAAGTCACCTGCAGCATAAATTCATTTTAAAAGTGCACCCAGTGATCGCTGGAGACGTGGGATTAAATTATGCCAGCCTCAAAATCGTTAAAAATGACATCTTCACGAGATGCACCGGCAACAATATTTCTAGTGTGACAGATGAGCGTAAAGATAAATTTCAGGGAAGTCACTGTTCAAGTGGGGATAATGTTACTAATAAAATGTAAAGATGTCAGTGACAGTGGATGGGCAGATAATTCACCTTCAGCTCAATTAGTGTGAGATCCAGTTTAAACTTGAAGAGTTTTTATATTTAGTAAATTCTGAATTTCAGCAAAAGCGTTTTTTATGTATCCAGAACCTAAATGTTAATTCAAACTTAGTTCCCCTGCAGCCACTAAGAACAGGTTATGGAAAAGCCCCATGAAGCTCCAAACTGGCATTAATGCTGAACTACACTTTCTGAGACATGTGTGCACAGGTTTACAGCCCATGGTTGTATCAGGTTGTGCCTGATCCTGTTTTGCCAGTAGACTAGAAATCTTTCTTCTTGTACGTCGTGTAAACCAGTGGTCCCCAACCTTTTTTGCACCACGGACTGTTTTAATGTAGGCATTATTTTCACAGCCTTCAAGGTGTGGCGGATAAATCCAGCGAAAATAATATAACACGACCGGCATAAAAAGTTGTCCTCTTCCCCTTTGCAAAGAAGCTCTCCAAAGACGTTTGTATTTTATCCATTTTCGTTAGTTTGGGGGCTTAATTTTTGGCTAACGTATCTGACGTGATACGTTTAATCACTTGCCCAAGACAAGCGTATTGACGGGTCAAGAAGCGTCAAGAAATGTCTTTCAGACTCTAATAATCAATGCAACGGAAGTTATATTTTTATTTATTCTTTCTGTGGGACCCGGTAACAACTGCCCCACGGACCAGGACCAGGACCCGGCCCAGTGGTTGGGGACCACTGGTGTAAACGACTGCATGTTCAGAGTGGCTCACTTGTAGATTTGCACCATGGAGGATGATGGATTCTCGAACCCTGACTCCAGCACCAATAGTGACGCCGGTGCCGATGGAGACGTTGGGACCCAGCTGCATAAAGAAAAAAGAGGAAACCCACTGTAACTGGTAACAACAAATCAACTTCAACTTTGTATTTAGGGGAACATACTTCACCCTGTTACTAGTAATGCACTGTAATAATGTTAAGACCCCAGTGTGGAAGACGACTTACTGTAGCAGTGGGATCAATATTGGCTGTAGGGTGAATATAGACATTACCTAGATAAAAGAAAAGGGAGTGTGAACAGAGTTGTTTTTATGTCAATATGAGGAGGGAGCATAGTGTTGAAGGGGTAATAAATTGTACCACTTATTTTGGGTCCTCCCTCCTTATTTGAGGCCAGTCGTTCGGGATGAGTTGTGTGATACTGGTTGAGGTACAATCGACTTGCATAAATTGCAGACCTGTGAAAAATTACAAAAGAAAAACAATAACAAACAGACAAAAAGAAAACAAAAGAAGTTCTTTTCAATCAATGCGGTAATCTATATTTTACATTATGCTGGGCTGAAAAGCACAAAGCCCGACTGTCCTGTAACCATAAATTTGTTTTTCTGCATTGATGGACTTTAATGACTGTGTCTAAATAATTACAGTACAACAGTTTAAGACTACTTAAACTATATTAAACTGCATCTGTTAGTCCAGTCTCTCCCATCTCCTGTTTGCCAGACTAAGGTTGCCTGTGTTGCAGCAGATTTATGTGCAGTTAAATGAGACAGCATTTATGACATATTCACTCACCCTGCAGATTTAATCTGGCTCCAGAAGCTGAGGGTTTTATAAACGTAGAGTTTGCCCTGTCCTGCCAGGGCAGTGAAAATGTCCTGCTCCAGCCTGATGGCCTCTGCTCGGTGCCAGCCGTTAGTTGGCTCCTCTCTGCAGGAGACAGATTATCAGTTGGTGGCAAATGTCATTTAATATTTTAAAAATGTTGTGCACACAGTTAGAGAGTAGAATAAAATCCACAAGTCCAGAGTTGGCATTGGTAAATAGTATGTGTGTGTGCATGTGGATGGATGGACAGCTAAATAGCTAGATCTGAAAATTATGTTTAATTAGTTCAATTTGCATGACAACATCAAATTCAGCCATTATTGGTAGTTTGCTTTTTTAGTCCACAACAATGTTTTTAAAAATGGGGCACCTAATTGTCCCAAACCCAGAACCTAAACGTGGATGTCAGAGTCTAAAACTCTAAAAGCTGATGAACAATGTGAAATAAAAAAAGTCAGTGTTTCACGCAAGAATTGTTTCTCTTCAGCTATGAAAAGTGTTCGCTGCAGCCTGGACCAAACATACCCATTTATAATTTTAGTCCTGTCTGACCGCATAATGAACTATATAAATATAAACAATGTGATGCACCATTTTCCTTAGCACAAACTGTACCAACACTGAAAACAGAGAATATTTCAAGAACCGAGGATTAGTGCCTACCGGTTTCTTCTCGTCCTGCTTTCTTTAGTAGCTTCAGCGATTCCTAATATATTCAGCTGTGTACAAAAACACAGCCCAGTGGCTTCATTACCTCTAAAGTCTTTTAAAGAAAACATAAATTTATTGCCCTACTCCCTGCCCCCAGAATGAAATGAGAGCACTGAAAGATACTAACTTTGATGGTGTCAGTGCTGGGTGAACACCAAAGCTGATTACCTAGTAGCGATCCAAAACTTAAGTAGGAAAGTCTATGTGTTCCATATTAATCAGGGTCTCTGGCATGGTGTATTGTGAGAGCCCCAAGATGAAACAGAGTGTTAAATATTGATGAAAAGAATATTTAAAAGGACTGCGCCCATAATCGAAGTTTTACCAAAAAGGAGGAGATGTGGTTAGAGGCAAAGCAGTCCCTGAGAGACTGCGGTAAAAGCCTTCTCATTTTTATCAACGAGCTCTGATGCGTTTTAACTATTATGCTGATTCAGTGCTCGGCTTGATTTAAGTGCTATTGATGCAAGCAGGTGAATTATGCACAGGGAGGTTTGACCTTTTGTGCTATATTGCAAATGTCCTTGGTGTGTTAATTGTCAGGTCAGTGAATGTAAAAACACACAGAGTGAAGAAGTGTCAAAAACCATAAAAAACAAATCCATATATTGATCCCACGTGTTATTGCAACTTCCAGAGGAGACCAGGGTTCACTGTGTCCACATTTTTCTGATGCTCAGAAGTACAACTGTAGAGTAACAAATTTCCCCGGTGTGGGATCAATAAAAACCCATCTTATCTTAGCGTAACAATGCAAGTACTTATGACACATTATAACTCTCATTGGCAACTATGAGTTATCTAATTATTCTCTGCTAACTAGTTAAAGAATTATTAGTAAATCTTCTCCTTGTTCAAGAAGACAAACAGATGATTGCAAAATGCAGGATGCAGTGTTTGAGCAGGTTATAACTGGTTAGTAACTTTTTCCATCTTCTATTCGCACTCTGTATTTTTTTCTGTTCTGTTGCTGTGACAAAACTATTTCCATGGTCTAGGATCAATAAAGTTCTATCTTATCTTTTATAATAGGGTTGATTTTTTTTTTTTTTCAACAAAAATTAAACTTCATACCAGGCTATGGATTTTTTTTTTTTAACCAACAGATGTGAATATAAATTGGATTTTGAACTCGAAGCTAGTTTTGACATTTTCGGAAATGTAAATATGCTTTCTGGCAAAGAAATGAATGAAAATATTGCTGCGTTCATTAAATATGAACTTCCTCCATTAAATATGAAACTCCAGCCAACAGCCCCTCAGCTCAAATTAGCATAAATACTGGAAACATGAGAAACAGTAGCCTGGGTGTGTCAAAGTAGCACAAGCCACCGACCACCAGCTTTTAAATTCACTAAATATCGTGTTATTGTGCACAACAATTAAAGTGTAAAACAAGAACAGGTTGACAGATACTTGACCAACTATAATCCAGTTTTTATACAGGTTAAACAAACATATTCAGAGTGGGGTCAGAGACCGCAAACCTGAGTGAAGGCATAATCCAGCTTTACTGATGCTACTGACTGAACACTGGTGCCCTCTTGTGGTGAATAAGCAGCACTATCTTATGAGCAAGTGATGCAAGTGTCAGGTAGCTACTCCTTTCTGGAGAAGGCGTGCAGGGCTGCTATTGGAGAGCTGCTTGTGGGCTTCGCATTCCCATCCATTAAATACATGCATGTGCCTCTACCAGATGATGCCTCTCTTCCTCTGACAAGCGCTCAGGTTCGGCTCAGTTTATTGCCTGTTGTGAGCCTTGTTAAGTTACTGCTATTTCCTTTTTATTGTTTATACGGCCCAGCTGCGTTTCACTCTGTATGAGCATCTTCATTGTTTAGATGATCAGCCTGTGGCTAATGGCATCTCCTTCTGTAGGATTGGTCCTAAATAAACACTTATTTATCTATGATTCTTGTGCACTGTCAGTGTTTTTGGAGCCAGGAGGAGAGAGTTAGGCACCCAACACTTTCTATCTGGTTTCCATAGGTTGAGTTGCAACACTCTCCCATAAAAAAATAAATAAATCTGTTCAGTGGTTGTTGCGAACACGTGGACAGACAGACAGACCAACAAACCAGACAATGCGGGCAGAAGCATAAAGCTAATTTCACCAAGCTCTGACAGAAAGTGAATGAGCAGTGGCCAAACAATAACAAAAAATAAATAAAAACACTGCTTCCAAAACAAGGGATGTATAATTAGGAGAACAACAGACACAGGTAACATATCTTGGCTTTACAATAGGTTTTCTGACTACAGCTCACACCATACACTATGTGCTCTATCACCACACCATGCAGCCTAAATGCACCAACTTACCCATCATACGGATATCTGATGATTGTATGAGGAAACAGAAAACATGGCAGGAAGGAAGAAGGGAAGGGGAAAAAAAGACAAATGAAGAGGAACCGAAGAAATGGAGTAAATGGTATTCACACACAAATCCCCAAAAGAGAGCGCTTCAACTTACAACAACATATCCTGTTGGTTCTTCTGAAAGACGCTGCCGATATGCTGGAAGATCTCTGGGTTGAAGAGGTATATACCACAGTTGATGATGTCGCTCACAAATGTGCTCGGCTTTTCCACATAATGCAAGACCTGCATAAAAAATTGGTTATTTGTGATTTCAAGTTGCAACAGCAATGATTGACAATCTAGAGAATGAGACAGGAATGCTTAAATACCTCATTTGTCTCTTCGTTTTCCACAATACAGCCATAATTCATGGACTGCTTTCTGTTTGCCTGATTGGAGAGGAATGCTGGTATTAAATTCTGTTTTCAAATGATACAGCCAAGATCTAAGGCAACTAATTTAATTATAGTCAGGGTGCCAAAACAAACCATGAAGTAAAAGTCTGAAGAGTTTTGCTTTCTCTAGACAGTACCAGCTGTCAATAATAAAACCTCACCGTTGTCCCAAGGATAACAAAGCTGTTTGGTTCTCCATGTTCTTTCTGGAAGCTGAGCATCTCTGCGAGAGGAAACGCCGAACAAACATCAGCATTCAGTACAAAGAAAGCCTCTGGACTGCCGGAGACAATCTGATCTCTGAAGTGATAGATGCCCCCTCCAGTGCCAAGGGCTGCATACTCCTGCAGATACCTGTGGTGCAGAGGCAAGAAGAATGGCATACCTGCAGTCATTCAGCAATGATGGTGCACCTCGGCAAGAAAATGCTTTTATTAACACACAACATTGAACCTAAAAACAATACAGAATCAGTATATTCAGTATTTGCGTAGTGAAATATCCAAATACCATCTGACAACATCGCAGTACATTCTCATAACTCCCACAGGCTCCTGCATATTTGGTTGAAAATATACTTTGCTATGACTATAGCATGGAAAGTACTAAACGTTTATCTGCACTTGATTGGTGAAATAGTCAAGAGCTCCTTTGTTTACCTGTTTTGAGCTCTGTTGTTTACCTGATGGAAATTTTGAACTCCTGCTGTGCATTAACCAGGAATCTGGTCAGTTCTTCATTTGGCTGATAAAACCCGATAAGCAAAATCTCCTTCATATTCGGTACCTGCAGAAACAAGTTCATTATAGACTACAGTCTCCATCACAATGTACAAACAAAGAAATGATCAACACCAATCTGTAACTGATAGAACAAGGGCTTTGCTGTTTTAGACTAGCAAAGAGGGATTCAATTTAAGATACACAATACATGTAGGGTTCAAATTACTTGAATAAGACAGCAAAAATAGCACAATAATGGCAGGAACTACTATTTTGAAAGAATATTCAGTACATTCAGGTTGTATCATGTAAATCTGTAAATTAAACCAACTAAAATCTACTATAATTATGTATAATTAATGAGGAGTTTAATGACACCTGTCACACTCACCTTGGCACATGCCTCTATGTGGTGCTGGAGCATGGGAACACCAGCCACTGGAAACAAGGGTTTGGGGACTTCAAATGACAATGGCCTGAATCTTGTGCCTAAAAAGGAAAGTATGTGATAACTTGTGAAACAGATTACAATGTAGATAACCTTTTCTCAGGTTTGTAAAGTGTGCCAAAACATTACAACATTATATGTATCTCCTCTTTTAAAAACACAACTATTTGTTAAACTAAATAAATAAACAAAATCTCGAAAGAATGGATAGCAGTAGGGGAAGGCTGGTGCTCAACAAAGTGAGGGTTGGATTAGATAAAGAAGTGATCACAAATATAGTGCTTTCTGTAAAGTCTCCACTTGTTGTCCATATACTCCCCATAATGTTGATGAAAAATAAATAGGCAGCTGACACTGCCCAGTTACGGATCATCATTTGTTATCTTGGTCAATTTGCAATCTTTAAAAATACTGGTAAAGAATTATAAAGTTTTTAAACACCAGTATGTGACGTTTACTGTTACAGAAGAATAATACATAATGTTATTGATGAGTCAATAATACGACGAGGTAGTCTACAAAGTGTTCTTCGATCTGAGTGGTTATCTACAAGAAAGTCAATTACTGTTGTATCTATAAAATATTATTAGGCCACAAAGACATGAATGTTTGTCTGAGTGTTGTTCTCGTATTAACGTTATGCCACGTCAGTCATATAAACAAGCTCAGCGAGTCTGATAGCATTAGCATGCCCAGCCTTACTTCAACCGCACATATTTGACTTTGAAACCAAGACACAGCTGAGATTTATTCTCACCTTTTTGGGGGCCTCCGATTAAAATCACCGCCTTCAACATGTTGACTGAGAAACTGTTTGGTGACAGACAAGACGTGCATGAAAACTACGAGCAGCTGCTGCTCCTCCGCCTCTACTTCCGGTTTATGACGTGGAAGAGATTACCGTAAAACCATGGAGCAGCGCGCGTACACAAACGGAGTGCAGAGTGCATGGTCTACGGCAGTGTAAAAAGGCTCCGAGGCGTTTCTGATGACCACACGTGACACCTGGAGTTGTGCAAATGTTACAGGGATATAAGTTAGGTTAAAGTCATACTATTCTACTTGGATATAATAATTAGTAAAACTGGCATCTAATGGACCCCGAATGAAAACACTGAAATACAAATGAGCTTCGTAAGAACACAGAACAATAAAATAAAACAATTACTTAAAGCAGCAATGTTGTTCTGCTGTCATTTTTGATGTGGAATATTATAAATTCATTGTAATCACTCCAAATTACTTATGGTTCATCATCGTAATGGCAAGAGAATGGCAAGATCGTCATGGATACAGCAAACTAAGTATTTTTATTCAAAAGTAGAGACAAGGTAACAATTGCATGTTCAAGTCCATAAAACATGATATTTTACAGGGGCAGATGACCTTTATTTTATGAGACTTCAGAGATATCAGGTGTTTGAAGTGAACATTTGTGAGAGGAAAAAAATTATCTTGAAAGTTTAATGAACACTATGACTAACGCTACTGTACAAAGCACAGTTTTGTGAAGTCAGTCAACTCTACCCATCAATCTGCTTATGGATGGATTGAACAAAATACTGAAATTGTATTGGATTCAAAAATACTAGGCAGTTATCAATAATCCTAAACCTGCTTCTGACCACACAAAGTGCACCACCACAGGTTGAGACTTTGTTGATTGGAAATGCACACAGTTAAGTGTTTGTTTTTCTCCTCTTTTCATGAGATAAATCCCTAATTCTTCCTGCTTCTTGAAGAAAAAACAATTTGGCCAGGACACAGAATGTTAACTTTTAATCCTACAGATTGATGTAATATGTTTTATTACAGTGTTTTGTCAACAGAAAGTTCAGTTCACCTTTATTCTTTCACAGAGTATCTTCAGCATCTGCATAAAGTAGGTTATGTTGTCATTTGAGTTGAGGGAAGTTATAGCAGTGGGGAAAAATAACTCCGCTGTCAGTTTTGAACACTTATAAAGACAACAAATACCACATTCACATTCACTAATGGAAGAGTTTACTTTCATATTTCCCTCATTAAAACGTAACCTGAAGTAAAACAGTCTCCCATGTGGTGGTATTCATAACTCAAACATATGCAAATAAGGTGCGAATCAGCATCAAACAAACAGAATAACATTTTAGTCAACAATCACCAGGGGACAAGGTGCTCTGGTACAGGCTCTTGTGCAGGAACAACGGAGGAAGCACTTTCATACCTCCTCAAAAGTTTAAAGGTTTATTTCTGTTTCATTCAGGCCCCTCCCCCACCTAAACAGAGATGTATTACATTTCCTTTATTTAAAAAAAAAATAAATAAAAAATACAAAAAGGCCCCCAAAAAATGTGTATGAAAAGAAGATCCTGATTTCTCCACAGTAAGGTCACAGTTAGGATTGAGGTTCAATACCATGACACTAAAATTCACTGACAAATCTGTTTATGAAATTCAATTCCTTTTATCTCCCTTCCTGAATCACAACTTTCATAATTTTCCAACTAACTCAAGTTCCAATTATCTAAAAAAAAAAAAGTTAGCTTTGTTGTAGGATAAAAAGCTAAAATACTACTATTTTTTGGTAGTAGCTATTTAATTAATCAGCAATAACTAAGCTAATTCACCTGAAGCACGAGATAAGAACTACTGGTTGTCATAAGGTGATGTTATAAAGTAATATGAGTTTTCACTCAGATAAGAGCAGCTGATATATAACAGACATTATTTGGCTATAACTGACTGGATGTACCACACGTGAAGCCTGCTAATGTTACTCTAAAAGTAGCAGAGTAGTGTGCTGATGGGGAAGTGTATTCAAAGGCAACTGGCAATCAACAGCCAACCCTTATCACAACATTATAAATCATTTAATATATTAAAAAATATGTACAATTATGTTTCCAATGCTGTACTGTAATCTCATATTTAGAAGAAAATGAAAAGAAATTCCATCACCGTTTCACTATTTCTTTAACATCAGTCAAAACTCATTGTAGTACACTATGTATATATGCAGTCACAATTCTCCAGACTCTTCCCAAATATTCCCAGCAACAGCAAATTCAGTCATGTTTCATATATTACAACACGATCCCAGTGAAATCCTTCACATATTTTGCAGTTCACATTCATGTAGCAGAACAATATTTTAAAAATACAGATTTGGATGTGTAGTTCAGCAGAAATCCTTTCCTGAGGCACAACAGAGGTTTAGACTAGAAAACGTGTTTCACCTTTGGCCCACTTCTTTGTTTTCTTATTGTGAATTTTAAAATACAAATTCTAGAGGAAAAAAATCACAGCCTAATCACACCACATAGAATTAATGTTAGTAACTTTTTTTTTAAGTCACTATAAAACTCTTTCAGAACTGATGAACTGACTCAGCATTTCAGCACATCCTCATGAAAACCTAATGCACACACCTGTTCTCTACACATTGTGCTCACTCTTACAAAAAGTACCAACAGCCAAGTGTCTTTGTGATTATTATTTAAATAAATGAAGTAATTAACAGTACCATTATTGTTGAAGATGAGACGAGAATATCAAATATTCACAATCAAATACTCAAATCCCAAAGTTACAGTTTTCATAGAGGTCATTACTTTTCAGCAGCACTGTAAAGGTCCGTACCAAAGATTGTCGCGAATGTCTTTTAAAGACAATTATTTATCCAAAAATTTACCAGACTGTGAAGTAAATGTGATTCATTTTTCAACCTGTTATCACCTCGTGCTTCACAAGCATGAATCAGAAGTGTAGTTGTATCTGCTCGCATGTAAACTAACCAAATACTACTCATGCATTATCTACATTATTATCATTTATATACCGCATAATGATAAAAGGCCAAATATGAGAACCGCTGTGTCCATAAACAGAAAACTACCATAAAGTATAACATGTAGAGAGGTAATAGGAGTATTGGTAAAAGTATTGTGTTATAATGATGGTTATTTCCCTAGTGGTCACTGATACAGTTTGATACAGGTCAAAAATGCCTTAATGCCCCTTTCCATTGACAGAACAGATCAGCCTTTTCATACAGTACCTCAGAGATCAGCGTATCATTACACTACAAACTGCAGGTTGCTGCTTTCGTACCACTGTCCAGTGGAGCTCGCTCCTCCGTTGCCTGCTAGTTTGGAGGACTTCTCGGGTAGTATTATCTCCTATTGTAGAGGTCTTTGCGTTTCCGTAGCTCCTCTAGCACCCGTGCCCTGAACTGGGTCCAGTCCTCGTCCTGAAATTGCTCAACGCCCAGAGCCAGATGGAGCTCTGCAGAATGGCTCCGCAGGAAGGGATTGTACTGCTTCTCCTCTCCGATGGTGGAGGGACTCTGAAAATGAAGTGCATGTCAAGAAGCAGCCCTGCTCAAAATTGATATGCATGGTCTCTCTCCAGCAGCCACAATGACTCACATGCCAGTCACTCTTTTGCAGAAAGGCATTATGAGTAATAAGAGACTCCTGTCAACATAAATAAGCACAGCTTTGCACTTGTGTGTCTTTGCCCCAATTCAACTGCAGCAAAAATGTCTCCACACAAACAGGAAGTGGTGTTTGACCTGTCCGTTTTATTTAATTAGTTGAGCCTGTCATCTTAGGTTAATGTGGATTTCTGCAGCTACTCCTTTTTGTATCCTCCTTATCCAAAGTAGAAAGTTCAACAAGCTAGCCAACACTGAGACAGTATGACACAGATAAATCACTAGAACTAATCAGAAATCATTAAAGTTTGTCATGGTAATAATGAGACTGACAGACATTTTCAAAGCAGACACATGAAAAGCACATGTGTAAAGAAAATGAATGATGTTTAAATCTCATTTGGCTGCTTCAGTTTCAGGGTCCTGGAGCTCTGCATGCTGGTTTACTCTTATGGATTACTGGGACAGAATAGGCCGAGCCATTGTTAATCTCATTAGTGACACCTGTGCTTTTCACACTATGACAAGCCAAAGTGTCTGGCTGCTGTCAGATTTTCTGTACAATTCATTTAACATCAGCCAGCAACATATGTGGACTGATTTATGTCCTTTTAAAGCCTCCCTGTTTAAAAGGTGCCTAATGGTAAGAAGACCAGCTTTAACAGGAAAGTAAATCATTTTTTTCCTCATGGTACGATGATTTGGTCACCAGGCTAATGAAGCGTTAGATCTGTATTTGAAGAGCAAATTGCTGTGCAGCCAATTGGCACTTTAGCAAAAAAAATGAATAATAAAAATGTGACTATTTGTGAGAAAGGAGACAAGCTGCATTTAATGTAGCAAACATGCTCACAATACAGAAAAATACACAATAGTCAATCATTTAATATGTTTTAGGAGTTCAGGGAGGTGCAAACTTGTGAAACTGTCTCTAGTGCCGTGTTATACTGATAAGAGATAAAAACTCATCTAAATTCTGTATGAGCACTTCACTGAACAGTGAACCTTTGCTCTACTACCGACTGTATCATAGATGAGGCTCGGCTGCGAGCCTGGAGGAGCAAGAAGTGAGGCTGGAGCGTGCACTCAGGGCATTGACAGCACGTATACTGTACGCAGGTGATAAGCCCTTCTTCCCAGGTGCTGGACAACATGAATTCTTTCTGGGATGGCGCGCTTGAGAGGCATAACAATGGCGATATATCATACTCACTGTGCACAGCTTCTGGCCTCGCTGCTGCAGCACCCACTGATATTTGTTTTCCCTGGCAGCGTTGCGTGGCTCCACCTCAGCAGCGAACAGCAGGTTGTCCTCTGCATACTCATGACCTGTGGGATTTCCAGTGGACATAACTAATGTATAACTGGACCTAAAAGCTTCATATATGTCCACATACAAGCCGTTCTTTGCTTTGACTTTGACTCTTTATCTTGAGCAAAGAAGATAGGAGAAAAAAAAAAAGAATCAAGGAAAAACCCATTCAAACCACAACACACACAAACACAACGGTTTCACACTGAATCTCTGGCAACTGGAAACATTTTCCTACCTGGCCATAATAGAGTATCATCACTTAAGGAGCCAACTGTGTCCAGAGATGATAGCATTGTTGTTGCACTGCCTTCAAACATCCTCCCTGAAAACAATAAAAGCCAAGTTAACAAGTCACTTAGAATGAAAATAAATTTAAGAAAACTGAACCTGCAAATTCTAAATGTTAATGTATCTGCTTTTATTTTTTTAAATGTAATTTTAATCTGCATTTCATAAAAAAAAAATAAAATGTAGACTGTCTTAATTGATCTGTTCCCAGGTAATAATAACCCTTTTGTAATTGAACATCTGTCATAAGGGTTGCAGTTGAAAAGGGAAGTAAATGCAGTTGTATGATACTGTGCATGTTCTATCACCTCGTGCACAAAGACCAAAAGGGATGTTGGCATTGCCGAGGCTGCTAGTTATTATATTTAAGGACACTTTTTTAGGCTTTAAGAATTTAGGTCATTTAGGTCATTTCATCCTGAGCGATCCGAGGCGAAGTGAAGCAAGTAGGTACCAGTGTAAATGTGCCATTAGTATTCTTCAGTATTTTTGGTCCCATGTAGCTTTCCTGTAAATACATTTCTTCAAAACCTCTGAACAGTGTAACAAACCAACTACAAATAACACAGTATTCACCCATCATTAGTCACGTTATAAATAAAAAATGTCACATTAGAATTGGCAAAGCAAAGCTGCTTCATACTCTTGGATAGAAGATGTAGTGCATGTAGCAGTCGTAGTGATCAATAAGAGATACCAGTGATTTGCATTCAAAACCTCAGCCTCAAAGGATGCGAGAGGAACCATGAGTTCAAAAGTCTTTCCTGTGCAAAACAGCTGGAGTTGAAGTCTAACATCAGTGTGTAAACAAATCTATATGATTCAAGACACCGCTATCTGCCTGCAGAGGAGTTTCCATATAAATGAGATGAGTGCAGATAGGTCAGAAGCGCTTTGCCCTTATGTTCTTATGAATACCCTTTCACACTGATGTATTTTAACTAACCACAAGCCCACTGATATTTAATTATCTCATTATACTGCAGGTTCATCAAGAGGCACAAGGACTTTCAGTATGTGTTGGACAAACCCACATCAAACAAACTCTTCTCTTTGGTTTTATTTTTTTAATCTCTTTGACTGTGTAACTCACCACATCCTGAGAGAAACACCAGGTCGCCAGAGAAGAGGCTGGAGGGGGCACCGACTGCTTGGCCATCCAGGAGGTAGATCATGTGGCCCACCGTGTGTCCAGGAGTGAAGAGGGCCTTGAAGTGCATACGGCCAAATGTTAGCGAGTCCTTGTGAGAGAGAGGGCTGGGAAGCAAAAGAAAAAAACAGCAATGATCTTGACACAGTACCACTGTTTCCCGACTCTGTGTTGCAATTTAGAGTCACTATTATCTAAACTGTACTAAATGTACCACTTAAACAAATAGGGCAACAATTAGTTTTCTGGCTTATGTTGTCAGAGCAGTCGAATCTTCCATCTGGTGGTTTGGATGACCCCATTCTTCGGCCACAATCCCCCCCAAGACATAACAGAACATTTAATCATACCGGGATAATTTACTGTGAAGTCAGCTGCTGCTCACAGGGAACAAGGCAGGACTCAGTACAGTGAAAACGGTTGAGTGGGGAGCAGTGTGCTGCACTGTGTAAGCACAGACTTACTGCGTGAGACCAGGAATGTTATCAGCTGCGTTTCCATAAACTCGGCATGAGCTGTGAAGCCTTTTCAACCCTTTGTTTCCTCCACTGTGGTCCCTGAAAAAGGAAGAGAAAGCAGAGGATTGCTGTGCTGATTTGGATAAATACCTCATCATTACAGAGACATTACAAAACTATAAAAAAGTGTCTATTTTGGGTTTTAATCTACACTAAGCATTTGTAATCGTAAATATACTTTATTTTAGTTACAATGTCAAATACAAACCGCTTCCTGACATTCCTATTGTTCTGGAGGTTATCTTGTTTACATCGGTGAGAAATAATGTCTTGAAACCTGATTGTCTTTTAAGTATTTTTATTAAGCTATAATCTTGCAAGCTGGAACATCAATGAATCACAGCCATGGATCAGATGATGTTCAGAAGAGAAGACAAAATCACAAGAGTTTTATCAACAGAGGGGTTGAGACGGTGGAGAGTTACCGGCCTGGGTGTGCCACACAAAAGCTAGGATTCATATGTGGGCAGTTTTAGGAGGCTACTTCTAATGACCGCTGCATTACTGTGGTAATATTTAGTTACTGAACTTTGCACAGAAATGGGCCAAAGATGGGCTGTGTGGCTGAGGCTCTGCAGACACAGCAGGACTTTGTAAGTTTTCATTTACAATATAATTACAGTACATGGTTTTTTGTAATGTGTCATGCTTCTGCCCTGTCTTGTGGTATTTATATGAACACACACATATTAAAACACCAAGCATAATTAAAACCTATAAAACTCACCAGTGCTTGTGTGTACACAATATTGCTTCCAACATTACTCCTTCTTCCTCAAGGACCGCCTGAAAAGTTACAACAAGTGTCATTAAAACCTTCAATCATCATAAATCAATACATCAGCAGTGTTTTATTTAAAACCACAAAGAGCCACAAAACACTTTGTGACACAACACAGCAATAATAATTTCACTAGTTGATAGATGATGAATTTGCAGAACATGCACATTCACTACAACTACAGCTATTGCCAATCAACAGCTGTAGTTGTAGTACAGCACATATGATTGTAAAGCAACATACACTGAAAGTGCAATTAAAATGATGCAGAGATACCTAAGTACATAACAGAAAGACATAATTGTCAAAGAGCACTTTCACAGAGTTCATAAAAGTGGGTTGTGGTTAAGAATTAGAAACACACACACACACACACACACACACACACACATCCAATTTAATTTTTAAAAACCTACTCACTATTATTTCCTCTCTACTTCTTTACTTGTACAAAATGCTTAGCCTTTTTCAGCAAGCAATTATTTTAACTGTCATGTTAAACATCTATTGAATCAGGCTACATTCTGACAAACGTTCCTCAGTGCTGAAAATTAAGCAAAAAATGATACATCAACCTTAGATTTGACAGCATTCGTGTTACCTTTCCTGGACAAAGCACATTGTTTAATTTATAAAATTACATTGTATGATGAACTTCTCAAAGCACTCCTATTTGGTAGTCAACATTTCTGGTGCAAGTCAAAAACACTTTTTTTCAAATCATGCTTTACAAAAATAAAAAATAATTATTCAGAAAAAAATTGGCCGTTGGCACTTCCAGCATAAATAACACAAATGTATTTACATATCCTGCACAAACCTGACAACAGAGGTACTCACCTGAACTGTTTGAGGGTCTGCAGGGTCCACAACAACTGCAACACTAGAGGCTGTGTCAATGACAAGGTAGCTGTAGTTGTCCGAGAGCACTGAGATAGGAATTATTTTAATACCTGTGGGAAGACAAAGAAATTACTGATAAATCAATTAGTCATATTAATCCAGTTTAAAAATGGTAGAAGTCAACTTGTTGTAGGAAAACAGTATAGCGTCGGCTGTATGTCCTAACATGATAGCACCATTTGACAGCAGTATTTGACACCAGGCCTTTTTAAAAATATCTATTAATGACATCACCATAAACAGATAATAAGACAGATCACCATCAATAAAAATAATAATCTTTACTTGCTGCATACCATTGAACTCCATAGGGAAAGACGTGGAATGTCCAGCAGGGTAATGCTCCCGAGCTTTCCTCATCTGCCTCTTGTAGTACATGTAGCCAAGTCTGGTCCTGGTGTATAGTGTGTAGCTGGGAAGCAATCCAAGCTTGAAATTATGGTG
>OOFC01029463.1:0-17844 GCA_900323345.1 Pseudochromis fuscus | reverse complement strand
CGCTTCCCATCGTAAAGGATTATTTGGATTTATTGTGCAGGAGGGCTTATGTGCCCAGCTGGCTCACTTGTATAAATTCTCTTTGTATGGCGCGCTGTGAAACACATGCACACGCTCACTGTGCTGTATGACTCTGCCGTGTGCCCACACTACATCGCTAGTTAACCCAGGCCCCTCGTGTATGGATTGCATGTCCATATTGGTGGGGGGCTGCATGCGTACATCTGCACCCACCCATGGCTGGACTGATCCATCTCTGTTGGGTTGAGTGTAGTGATGGAAAAAGAGAATTGACGGTTGTTTCAGTGTCATGTCCCTTTAATTGATGACATCATCAGGAGCAGGCAAGTCATAGAGGGATGAACCCCTACAGCAACGCAGCTGGCACACGAAATCCTCCATCCAACCATTATTTATTTATTTTTAATCATATTACTTTTTTTTTTTTTAAATTTCCTATCCAGTATGGTGTTCAGACATTTTATGGTGAATGACTAGTAGTCACTTATACAGCTAGAACAAGCTAGACATGTCAACCTTGAATTATGTAAGATTTCATAGGCAACAAATGCAGAATATCAACCACAAGGAAAAATAACAGGTGCTAGATTATGTTTCAGCCTGTTCATTTAGATGTATTAAATGAATGAACTCAGTACCAGGGTGTCTTAACAATCTTAACAGTAAGTTGTCTAGTTATATGTGTTTGTTGTCTATGAGTGTTTAGAGCTTTGAATGTCATTGCTGCCTGCACATGTGTTTTTAGGAAGTAGGCAGGAGGATAATTACATCTAGAAATTCCAGTGACTAGTTTCCAATAATTTGGTCTGTGTAATGTTCAGAGGTCTTTCCCAGACATAGTTGATTCACTCCAACCCATGTTTTTTTTTCTGCTTTGGAAATTGAGGGTGCAGGCTTGAACTACTATTTTATCATGTGTACTGTTCAAAAGTCTCATTGTCAGATTATTATTAGTTGTAAGCCACAATTTGTGTATTTCATGTCCATTCCATGCTGTTTGATTTCTGCCCTGCTGTGTGAAATCAGTGTACTGAATGATATTTAATCAGCCCAACTGGATGATACAGTTGTAATGTTGGCTAAATTGTCCTGCCAGTACAGAGCTGACATCACCAGCATCACGTTATTTTACGAATTATAAACTGCTTGGCAGGTTGTGATTTATGTTATCTTGACCTTAAGGCTACACCTTTTTATACTACTGAGCTGCATTTATACCTCACACACAAGGCTAATAAGCTCATGTTTTCTCTGTGGGTATAGATGCACAGACAACAAAAAATAACCAGTGATAATGATCAGTCTCGCCTCTCAACAAAAGAGAGACTGATACTGTGGTTCCCTTGGTATTTGGATTTTATAATAAAGTACATGTCTTGAAACTAAAAGCTAGCCTCATTAGGGTAGCAATGAGGTGTTAAGAATTAAATATTTTCTTTTTTGTGTGTGTTATTAGGTAATCAGAATCAGAGCAGTTTATTGATCCCTGAGGGGAAATTGTGCCAGTTACAGTCTCTAACAGTCTCAGGCAATCTAACCTACCCACTCAAAAATAAGTAGGGTTTTTTTTTTCCACTAAAGAATTTTCCAACTTTAGCTTCTGAGTGGAAGATAATGAGTTAATCTAGTACTCCTCCTCAACCCCTGCAAGTGTGCCTTCCTGTCATCAGCTGCACTTGTCACGAGCCAAGTTGTTAAGTAACACTTGCAAGGAAGAAAAAAAAAAACAGTCTGTCTGCAAACCAATTCTCTTCCATTAGCATGGCTAGCACAGGCTTAGCGTGAACTGAGTGAGGGCAGGATTACAGTCAGGTGTTAAAATTGGATGCTAATCCGTGTTAGCTCTGCTTTTTAAAGCCCGATGCCACGGGCCAGCGTGATTGTCCAAGAGTAACACACAGGGTTGAGGACGTGGGGTGGTTACTTAATTGTAATTCATAGTGAGAGAGGCGGGCATTCAATAGCTTGTGCTTATATTAGTGATGACTAACCCCTTGCCTCTAGACACAACAGGGCAAGGGGTAGAGCAAATAACAGAAAACATTGATATTGTGGAGCAGCTGTGCAGCAGAAACAAAATAATGGGGTAATGTCATGTCAGTAAATTATCTGCAGCATGTTGATCCAGACCCTGATATCTGGACCTAGATGTTTTCAACACCCGAGGTACACTAGGTTTTTCATCTGTGTAACCAAGCAGTGTCTTTCCTGACAGAAAATGCTTCTGTGATATGATTTTTGCCATATGGTGTGGCACTGGAAAAGTATGCAGGCAGGAACTAACATCTCACTCTCAAAGAAACACGTCACTCCCGTTTCACTGTAGGCTTTTGTCTCAGGTGGTGGAACAGGTTTAGCGTGTTGGTGTTCTTTAGAAAGGAGTTCTTACAAACTTCAGTGATGGAGGTCTGTTTGACATGGACATTGAACCAATCCATTTCCATATCACTGAAATTTTATATAGTCATCATCTGCAGCTGCCACCTTTATATTATGTGTGCTTGACTGGCACCTGTCAGTGTATGTTACTGTCATGACACCACAGAAATATTTTTCCATGTTGCCATGATGTTGTTCGAGAGTCAGTCAAAGAAGATATCTCAATTTTACAATTTAATAATTTTTAATTGGATTGCTTCAATAATTGTCAACAGTATCTGAATTTTTCTGGATATGTATTTCCTGCAGTTAGGGTGTATGGCCCTTGTTATACACGTCAGTTTAACAGATCTCTTGTATGTTTTTCTGGACTCATAAGAGCCGGCACTTTTCTGATGTTCATTGCAAATTAAACAGCTCTCCTCAAGGTAATCATGCTGGTGCAGCTGGAGATTCCTGATCCCCATGGAGTTTGAAGGTGGCAGTGATAAGCAGGGGAGGATCAGATATTATCAAGGTGATAGCGGCATTTTATAGAGGAAACTTTTGTGTAAGAACAATGTAAACTCACGTAAGTGACTCTGTTTATATCCCATAATCTGATGAGGTCTGGCAGTTTTGGTTGGAGGGTCAAGTCCTTTTTGATCACCTGTCCATTCTTCTTAAAATCACAAGAACTACTCTCCAGATTGTGATGAAATTTAGCATGATATTTGTGGTACCCATGATCTATTATTAATTCTTATGTAGTTCCATGTTTAATTAAAGACATACTATCTTGAAGACCAATGGGCTGATTACCAGGGACTGTACTGGACATATTCTTGTTCCAGATCAGGACGGTCTTGACCTTGAGTCAAAACTTCCTGTCGTATACCCGCTGGCATTTCCTCATGCTCCTTAGAGCCTTAGCATTTTCCACTGTTGCTGTTGTTGTTACCACAGGCCAAGTTGTACATTTTGTACCCAACATGTCATATCGTTATTAAATTTGCTACGTTTGTATTCAGCTTGGAAAAATCCTTTTAAATCATAATGACCCTGTGGCATATCCTGTGGCACTACCATAAGGAAGACATTGTAGTCTCAGCACTGTTGAGGCTCTAAGAAAAGCAAAAATGGTATGTTTTCAGTATGTTGTCAGATCGTTGTTGACCACATAAAATTATTTTGTGCGTAGCAATGAACATTTTAGCGAGTCACAGACACTAGCTGGACTTGAGACACTTAGGCTTGTTAATCCTGGTTAGTAGCAGCAGGAATTAGACTGTCATAGGGAGGCCCAGTATTTAGAGCTTGCCTGGCTGAAACTTGGATAAACCCTTGACTGGAATGTTGCAGTGCAGAGGGCAGAGAGGACATTAGGCCATATGGTGGCCTCCACTTTACTCCTTTAATGGTCTGTCACCTGGTAATACATGAAATTTTAACTTTGCTTTTGCAAATGTGACAGAGCCAGGAGCTTGTCAAATAAGAAGTGTTACCAGTGGGATTATATTGGTCATACCATCACACCATTAAAAATGAATTAAGTTCTGAATTCCCACGTGTGTTAGCTCACAGCAGACGAGCTTGTTGGGTCAAATCTGCTGACTCAGCTTGTCAAAAGAATCTCGGCATAAAATATCATCTCTTTCAGTTGAGTTGTAATGAAAGCATCAGGACATGGCTGCTGAGATCCTGTGGATTAGGTGGTATGTGTTGTTTGTGGGTCTAGTGCCAGCAGTTGGCCTGCAGCTTAACATTAACCTGTCAATATTATCAACTTTGTCACAGCAGGCTTATCTTTGTATTGATAATTAAATATCTAATACTTTTTGACAGACCTTTGTTTTCAAGAGAACAGCTATTTGACAGCAGTGACATACTGATGACTCAAAGGATAAATACTCATGGATTTTATTCTAGGGGGGATTTAGAGGCACAGACAAAAGTCTTAGGGGTTGAAATCACAGTCATATATTGAACGTTTTATCTTCAATGCCCAAAGTTGCATCTGGGGTTTTTCGATTTCTGCCCCACAACCTGATATTTTCTTTGTTCTTGTCAAATAGAATTCAAGTCATAATACTGTGTTGGATTGTGGAGGTGGTGCTTTTACAATTGCAGACAGACATCTGTAGCATGACTGTTGACAGACACAGTGACATGTTATCTTACTGCAGAATCGATCAATTGTACAAGCACTGGGTTGTGTCCAAAACCACTCTCTGTTTACTTCATAGTGCATCTACTGTCCACAAGTTTACCACATTTCCTCAAATAATGGCAGCAAAAAGCCAGGTCTCTAATAACGGTCGGGACTGTGGTCAATATCCATAAATAACGTTGAGTGACAGAAACAGTGGTGAATATATTAAACAGAGTTTGCTAGTAAATATTTCACAATAAAAGTCTGGTTAAGATATCCAGAGTTTCTGGCCACTTAAACGCTAGTAGTGTGCTTTTGTTTTGAAATGATCAAAGAAAGTGTTAAGTTTTCATCAACAGTGTAATTCATTAGCTCTGCTCCGCCTCCAATCCTGATTTGCGTCACGACGAGAGTTCGTACTAAAATTAAACTAATTGAACTTATCAGACAGAAGAAATTAGTAAATTAGCCGGTGATGTTATTCAGTTTAGGTAAACAAAGGCCCCTAAGGTTTTACAGTATCTGATTGTCCAAATTCTCATTGTGTCCATTGTAAGTGTGCTACTTTCTGCTAACAATCGCACAATACAATGTGCCACATTGTGTACATGCCAGAATAATGCTGCTGACGGCAACAGCTGGCGGCGATGGCATAAAATAATGAAAAGTGACTCTCATCCTATTTTCCAGGTCACTATTGAGTAAACTATTGAGTGTCCATTATACATGGAGTAGTAATTGAGTAAACAAGAGGGTGATTTAGGACACAGTCCACAAGAAGGATTAGTGATGTCAAATAGTCTCCAGGCCAACTCTGCTCAATGGCCATGGCATCCTATAGGCTCCAACTCTGATGACTCATGTCTGCTTTGTCTGATAATCAAATGAGCAGAAGCAGTTCGAATACAAATGTCTAAATGTTGCTATGGGTGCAAAAGCATAAATAATAATGACCAGTGGTGCACCATGTCACTCTATTTTGGTGCTCAGGACATGTGTTTCCTCATTCTGCTCCCCCTATCTAAGACTCAGATGACTAATTTGATGTCTTGTCATTGGCCCAGACGCATAACTTATGTGGGCTGACGCACTGGAAACAGCCGTCCGTAGCCTAGGAGAAATTTTGAAACATACATTGTGTGACTGACTTTTTTTTGTCTACCTGCCTTTTCTTTTGATCCATGCCAGTTATTCTCCATCCTGAGTCATAGATTCACAGCCTGGTATTAGTTTAAACTGATCTTTAATAGATGCAACATTCTACTTATTTAAACCCTAGAACACTAACGTTAAAATTAGTAACACCATCACTAACGTCGGGTGTATTTTACCCGATACAATATCCCAGATATAATGCACATTTCATCAATTTATGTAAAAGTACAACACTGTATGCCAAATTGTAGTACTCCTTTTTCCTTTCCCAATATACAGTATCACATGAAATGAAAAAAAGGTACCATGGGGGACCCTTCAGAAAGGCAGCAAAATTATTGAAAAATCAGGTAATCCTCAACGAGAACTTTTCAAACAAAAAAAATATTGGAGCTGGGAACTTGTTATTCGTACATCCATTCCTGGGACATGTGAACCTTGTCTGGTGAAGGCACAGTCTTCCAGCATCACTGACAACTGTGGGAGAGCTAGACCAGAAGTGGCATTTTTTGAGATGGGGAAAAATGACCAAAGTGAGGTTTATTCATAGCCATTATACTAATTAAGGAGTACATGCAGCAAACTCTGGGACAATTCTACCTCTTACCTTATGCCTTACATGCAGAGTGCAAAGTGCAAACAGCGCCTGGTTTAAACACACTCACTAACATCGGGTAAATTCCACCTGTAAAATATGTTACTCTCTATCACTAACGTCGGGTGAAAATCACCAGACCACACGCCTCTTGAACAAACATACCATTAATGACATCAGTGAGCAGCCTGAAGCTACACAGGGACCCATGTAACTCAGATAACAGCAACACAAAGAAAATCACATGACAAGAATTGTGTGGGTGAAATTAACCCGACATTAGTGTTCTAGGGTTAATAGCATGAATAACATATTTGCATACAGGTGTTAAATTGTTGGATTTTATCGAGGGAAAGGTGTATGTTTATATACATTTTGCGACGAGACTCGTATAAGGCTGCTGCTAACTTCCTGTACTGGAATGCAATGTTTTCCCTAAAAGCATCTGTGAGTACAAACTCTGACGCAAGACACTGTGACTTGATTTTAAAGAAATGCACAGAAGATGGAGAGGTAATGGATTACTTCTGACATCAATATGTATTCTGCAGAAGTGACAAGACTGAGTCACAGGCTTTTCCTATTAATAACATAAGTGCGTGTGTGGGGATGTTAACACGTCATCAGATAATGCTGGTATAAAAATCGACTGGATGTATATATGGGTGTTCAGTCGTCACAGAGCTCGTTTGTGCACGTCTTGCTCAAAAAGTGCAGCAGACAGAGTAAATCTCGCTGTTGAATGTGTCACAGTAGAATGGGTCTATTGTGGCTGTGCTTGACAATAAGTTTGACAGAGAACCAAATGAACTTTCCCACAACAAAGACACGCAGGGCGAGCGATTCAGGAGAGGAGGAGATGAAGGGAGAGCAGTCAGAATGAAGCCGCTTGTTCTTGTTCGCACTCTTCGTAACACCATATTCATTCACAGGCACAACATCCTTACGACAGCCCGTCCAAATTCTGTCTTGTTCTCTGTGCAGACACACCCACTCAAACACACACACACACACACACACTGGCAAGCTTATGTAATGATGCCCAAGATTCAGAGCCAGATAAACAGACATGTTTGTGTAATCCAGTGGCATCTGGGGGGACGATGAGGTTCTCTTACAGCATTATCAAACTGTTTCTTTGAATGAAGTCGCAGATTCAGCATGAAAAATGTCTCTGTCATTAAGATCATTCGATTAAATTAACAATGTAAACGGCTTAAGATGTTTGGGCTCTTTGAAGCGTTGTGTGTTACTGAAGCTGAGTAGTTAAAAATGAAAATCACTGCACATAATTTAGCTGTTAGTTGACTATGAATTAATAATGTTTCCATGCACTAGCTGCTTCTTACCTCCCCCATCAGTGCCGTTTAGGTTTATTTAAAGTGAGATGCTACACATGGCACATTAAAAACAAACTGTGAGTAGCACAGACGGTTAACCAGCAGAGTATGGATGCTGTTTGCAGGCTGACAGGAGCCACACTGAGATTAGAAGAGCCTGCTGTCAAAACAGTAGGTGATTTGCAGTCATAGATGTGTGGTCTTGTTTAATCAGTGGCTCTAGTCTTATCATAAAAAACAGTCAAGTGGTGTGGCTGCCACTGCAACACTAATGCCAACACTGTGATGGCGCAATGAGTGTGTTTGTGTTATGGTTTATGACGAGAGACGGGCAGGGAGAGTCGCTGGTGGATCCATCAACAAGCAGAGTTCAGACAAGAGCTGAACTGCTGTTGATCTTTATGCTGTTGTGTTGTTATTGGGACAGATTTGTTGAATGTTTGTTGTTTGTGAAAGGTTGTTTTTAACAAATCAAATCCACTCCAAATCCCTTATTGAACTCTTGTTAAAATTTCCTTTTATCATTTGTAAGTTACCAAAGATAATATTTGATATTTGATAACTCAAACCCAGAGATTCAGATGAGATCTATGGTCACCTGTTGTTGGGTCAGAAGCCAGATTTACTAGAGTTTTAAGTTGTAGCTACTGAGTTACTCAACATTAACTTAAAATAAATTTACCATATTTTCAAGAAGTAAATTACCAACAGTGGTTGTTCTCATGCATTAAATTACAGCTGTTAGATATGGGCTTGTATATTTCATTTTTTAGAAACAACTTAATCTAAATAATCAAAGTCCTGATTCACAGTTGTGAGGTTCATGAGCTCAAAATATGAATTTGTTGCATAAAAGGCTAAACTGAGACTCTGTGGTGAATAACCTGTGGCCTGAGGTACACATTGTAAAATCTACCATTATGAAAGCAGCATGTTTTAAGGTGCATTCACTGAGCAATGGGACAGTACCTAATTACAGGAGAGACAATAACACAGAGACACACAAAGAAGCTGACACAAGCTGGGAGGCTGTAAGGAGGAATGAACGGTATGTTGTAAAACCATTTGTAGGAGGGAGCAGGTAAACAAAACGAGGAGTGGTGGAGATAGAAAAGGAGATGTAGTGAGTTGAAATGTCCAAGTAGGATAGCGTGAGACTGGAGGAGATATACGGAGAGCAGCAATGCGTGTCAGAGCCCCGGAGGGAGAGGGGAGGGCAAATAGATACAACAGGAGAGAGTGAGGACAGTACCATCAACAGGAAAGGCCTTTTTGGATTGTGTTGAGTCATTTCTCCTTTCGTGTGACATTAGTGGCATCTTTTTGGATTCTGAGCAGCTCAAGTGATGGGAAAAGCCATTCTCAAATGAATAGAGTCCGACATGACCTAAACTTATTATTTACCTTTATGTATATAGATTTCTACCTTGGTCCAAAAGGGTAACTTCAGGCATATTTTAATTTCTGTCATTACTCAACCCCCACCACAAAATTACAGATGCCTGTTGGAAACTTGTTAACTTTAATCATTGAGCCCATAAAATTTAATACACCACAAAATCTCAAACAGTGGCCTTTATTTACTAGAGAATTATCTGCCCCCTGTTTGAAGCCAGCTTGTATTAGACACTGGCCTTTATTTCTGATTTCCTCTGTTCTGTATATTTAGTTATCATATTGTAAAAATATGTTTGACTGCTTTAAATATCGAGAGCAGTGCAAATTTCCTGCATTACACTGGTGATATAAACTCAACACGTCCTTTAACAATTTCAAAATAAAAGCTCATAACTGGTGTTAAAAAGGCAGAAACCTTTTATTTCTTTTTATTGTGTTTTGAGGTACTTTAGCTCTCTCTCTCTCTCTGTCTCTCTCTCTGTCTCTGGTAACCACAACTGTGATGGCATCTCTGTACTCTACCTCCCACCATCCTCTGCCTCACACATCACTTTTTTATCTAAAAACTTTTTACTTGGTGGGAAGATACACTTCTTTCTTGTGTTTGTATTTCATGTTCTCTGGCTGATGTGGAGTGTTTCTGTTTTCTGTTACTGTACCATCTTTCATATCATCGAAGAAGGAGAGTATAGACATGGTGGCAGGGAAACCCTTGAGGAAGTTGGATTTATTTGGCCATATAATATTAATATGCATCTCTACATAATGTATTCTCCTCCCAAGCTGACTCTTAGTGCTTGGCTCGAGCTCCTCCGACGCTACTTAATTAATAAATCGACATGAAATCTTATTGCTGTTTAATGGATTGAATCTGTGTGGCCTTTTTTCACTGTTTGTGAGATAAACATCAGGGCATGTGATCAGTAAATGAGTTCTCATGCACCATCACGTGGTGTTGTGTTTTGGATTTTTTTTTTGTGTGGAGTATCCACTTACCCTCAGCTTGCATCATCTACTTCAGTGAGTAATTTCCTCAGGTTTTTAGGATACCTCTTAACAAGCCCGAGAGAAACAACATGTTCTGTGATGTGTAGGAATATTGACTTATACTATACAAAAGCAAGTTTGTTTGTTTTTTTTTCCTTTTGAGAAATGGATAATTAATCTTCCTGTATTTTATTGTGGCCATTTCTGCTGTAATATTTTACATTGTTGTGCATTTGACCATCTATTTGTGGGAGTAATACATTTGAAAAGAGAATAATAGTCCACGAAATACAAAAAGACAGCTGACACTACTATTTTTTTTCAATGTTTCTTTTTAGGCTACAGTTTCCATTTCCCATCCTTCATCCCTTCCTGCCTCCATTTTATAACAATTTCCTTTCAGCTACTATTTTTTATTAGAAAAAGTAGTTTTGCATTCAACCATGTATGTGCGACAAATTCCCTCTTTGCCATAACTCTCGATGTGTCCAGGTCGGGTGCTGCATGCGTATTTGTACTGTAGGGCTACCAAGCCATACCCGTGCAAACAGATGTCAGTTTCAATCAGCGGAGGATGCACTAGCACAGTGACGCACAGACACGGCTACAGGAAGAGATTAGCAGCGTTTAGATACTGGGTGGGTTGAGAGAGGTAGTGATGTGAGAAGGATTGAAAGGGTGTTGGGCTGGGCAGAGAGAGAGAGATGTGGGGATTGAGGGTAAAATATAAATAAATAAAAAATAAATATATAAATATAAATTCAGAGTCGTGAGGATGTGATTAAACACAGAACCATTGCAAGTGTAGCTGTGTCCGACCAGCTGTGTGTGACATGTTTTCAGGCTTGTTCTGTTTGCATGGTAAATTTCAGTTTGTGTACTGCGACTGTGAGGCATTATATGTCTGTACTCTGTTTACATTAGGCTGTAGGCCTGGTTTACATCCCTGCATGTGCAACAGAGCTGAAAGAAAACCCCTCAGTAAAGTTACCTCTTGCATGCAGGAGTATTCTAGCAGCATACATACATACAACATGCTGTGTGACGGTAAGGTTTGGGTGTTTGTCATGTTGTCACCCATTAAAATGAGCTCATTGTTAATGGGCCTTAAGAGAGCACCAGAAAATCAGTGTTCCTCTGTGCTTGTATCCAAGAGCATTGAGCAGTAATCACTCGTGAGTGTGTGGGAGGGTGGGAGCAGTTGTGTGACAAATCTTGTTTGCAGTGCCTGAATCTGCACTGTCTCAGAAACAAGAAATGGCACCACTGGTCAGATCTGAATCGATTTCATTGCTTTCTTTACTCTGTTACTCACAATACTTTCTAACTTTTGTATATTTAGGGAACTGAATGATATCTGGATAATATATTTAGCTCATCCTCTGTCAGCCATTGTTAACATATTCTGGATATCAGGACCACCTCATATTTTGCCTGATAAGTCACAAGGACATGCAGTACAGAAACTGTAGTGCCACCAAATACAGCGAGGGCACAGCGAGCAGCAATTTTTCATTGATATTAAAAAGCAGTACTTGAAACTAAAGGAGACTATGCCTTTGAAGTTGTGGCTGTTAAACTCTGCAAGCTCTCTCCTGGTGGATCTGTGAATACTGTGGATACTGTGGATACTTGTAAAAAGCAGCTGGAGACCTGTCTTTTTCTTTGAGGAAAGTTTTTTTTTTTTTCTTTTAAATCTATTTTTGTTAGTTTCTTTATCTTTTATTTTGAAGCACTTTGACATCTGATCCAAAGATGCAGTATAAGTGCTTTCTCAGTAAAATAAGACACAATTTATTCAAACTGAATCAATTAGTTTGTTGTCTTGACACAGAATTTTGTTCGAGATGAATCATGCCTGGTAAATCTCCACACAGTCAATCTGCTGTGGTCCACTGGAGACTGACTTAACAAGAAAGTCTTAATACATTTATGTTTGTTGTTACTACATGTACACAGTCACTAAGACCTTAATCTAATTTTGAAGACAGTTAAGAATGTTACTTTTTCTCATATGGTTTATAATAAAACCTTTGTACAAAGTCACAGACCATGAGACGACTTCTGTAATGACCATTCACTGTGTATAGAATGGATGAACGCAACGTCACCCGTTGGTTTGTGGACATTTTGAGGTTAGGAGATCAGCATTTGGCCATTGCCTTGTTGGTTGATTGGAGCCAGAAGTGACCATATTTGGATATGAAGGGAGGAGTGAGGAGGCAAGTCTAATCCTTGTACCTGAGTAAACTGCTCAATGTGTAGGAGACTGGAGTTCTAGGCAGGTCTCATATTCATGATTGAAAACGACAATTTTTGGATTGAAATCAATTGGAGCCAGAAGTTTTTTGTTTGTTTTTTAGCTTGCACCTGGTGGCCATTAGGAGTATTGCACTTTTACACTGGCCTCATTTTTGAGCCCCAGTTACTTTGTCCATTTCTATATACACTCTATGGTAACAACCCTGCACTGCTTAAGACAATCAGTGTGTCTTGGAGTCAGCTGGATGTAGGCAATTATTTTGGACAGGACCTCACTTATTGGTGTTTACCTCGCCACTCAACATATTTATATTTGAAAAAAAAAAAAAAATTGCTCTTAACGGTGCACATATTTTTGATGATTGTGTACATTAGATTCTTTAATGATGCTGGGGAGACGACCCTCCTGCCAGTCATGGCCCCGGCAGCTATCAGAGGGATGACTCATTGCAGATAGGATTTCATTAGCAGACATCAGGCCAGTCCACAGAATAGAAGAGCCATTGATTTTTTTTCACCATATCAGCAGTCAGAGAGACAGAATGGGGCGGCGAGGGAAGAGGAGGAAGGGGAGACTGGGGAGTTAGAGGTACAGAAAGAACTGCAACTGAGAGAAAACTGCACATCACTGAAACTAAAGCACATGGCACAAAGCACCTGTCATCCATAGTCCCAGTGTAAGGCAGTGCTGAGCGGGTCTGAAAGCGTTGGCTGTACTCTCCTCAGTACCTGTGTCTATAATGAAAGATGGTCGCAGAGGATTTTTGTTATATTCTAACAATCTTAGTCATTTTTAGGCCAAACATCATTGAGTAAATAAAGGCTCACCAGCGAAGCCTTAGGAGGGAGATCTTCCATAACTTCTTCACAGTTTCCCCACATTCACCCCCAGACTGTTCAGTTGCTTTTGTTTTAGTGTGGTGGAGTAAATGTCTGAAGCACTGTCAAAAACTAAAGGGAACTCAATCAATCATGTGGTTTTGTTTCAACTGGGTGTGATCCAGTGTTGAAGAATTTATTGTGTCTGCCCAGAAGTATTGATGGAAGCAGCGATAGGAGGATAATGAGTTCAAACCAGCTGAACTGTCATCGGTAACACTCAGTCCTGTCTGCTGCCTCCCAACTCCTCATGACCATAGTTTGTCATGTTAGAAAGACAGAAGTGGTCATTTATTGTGGAATGAATTTATTGATGCTGTCTTCTTTTTTTTGGTCCTTCAGTGTGACATGTTGATGTCACCAGAGTTAAAACTTTATGTAGTTAGATTTTGTTTTGTATTAAGTGCAGTATTGGAGAAGTGACAAACTGATAAAGGTCTGGAGAGGACAGACACAGCTCTGGATGACAGACAAGAAAAGTCTGATGGGTATCTAAGTGCTTCCAAGTACATTAGTGTGTACGCAGCTGTTAGGTAACTTAGGTTGCTGTGTCCTGCTGGGGTCAAAACAGTCTGGACAAACAACACAGGGACAGTGTTTTCTGTATGCATGGTATAGGGTTGAAATAAGTAGAAGTCAAATGGATTGATTGTTAAATGATTTGCAGTGTTTCCCATTAGACCAGCCTCATCCCTCCTGCCTGCTGGGAACATTTTCTCAGAGATTCAGAGCCTTGTTGACCTCATTGTTCAGGGACTGAGTGAGATTCATTTTGGGGCATTTCACTTCCTTTCAAAAACAAATGGGCTTGGCAGACCCACTCTGTGGCCACACTCAAATTTGTCAAAATTAAAAGGGAGATTGGAGGAAAAGGAAGTTACTCCCTTAACTTCTCCCCTCATGGTAACCACTATGTATAGTTTCTGACCGCGATGATGGGAGAGAAATGCCTTCCAGTCATATGTTTGGCTGTCTGACCAGGCTTTTAAACATACACAAGAATGTGTTATCTTTGATGGTTATTTCAGGAGGATTTGCATTAAACAGAAAATACAGGATCTCTGAACAAACTCTTACACCATAGCCGAGGGCTTTTTCTAAAATCACAAGGTTTCTTTTTTTCCTTTTTCTCCCCCTGCAAGTCATAAGACTGTCTGCAAATACTTTTATTTGCTAGCATTTGGGAACTAAAGTGGAGTTGTTGACACCACCTAGGTAATGTCCTAACATCTTAAAGCAACATCTGAATCTTTTTGTTCCCTCTGCCTCCAGAGAAAGTAGATTTTCATTTTGGGACTCTGTGTACAATATGCAGTGTTTTTAGTTTTGTTTTCGTTTACAGAAGATTCATAAATGAAGTTCATTGTTAAAAGGGATGGAACTGAATCATTGTGTTTTTTAAAAACGGTGACTACAGGATTTTATTGAGTGTATTTACTGACAAATATGTGTATACCAGTACACCAGCCCCACTTGCATTGTGAAGGATTCTTGGGCAATGTGGTAACTTCGTCTCCTAACTTTCTACGGTCAGTGCCCCAAAGCATCATCATTTAAGTGCCCCAAAGCAAGCCATCTCATATTCATCTGTGAGATTTCCTTCCTCAATAAAATATTTAGAACATGTGCCTTCATTTTCTTTCATTGACCTAAAATTGAAACTCTCAGAAAAAATCTGTTAAAAAAAATGGTGTTTCAAATTCCTTTTAATCACAGTGTGAAGCTGCACCCTTCATGTTGTCTCATCCAGGAATAGTAATGCAGTTCTTCATGTGTCTGTGGAGCTGTTCCTTCCATTTTCTATGACTTCAGTGCTGCTGTTGATGCAGGATTCTCCTGCAATGGCCCCTTTTGTTGTTTTAGAAGTACTACCTGGTTACATAACATGGAGTCACTAGCAACATTAGTAGACAGTCTATGCTTTTCTTGTGCTGCTTACACAACATGTGTACTCAATGTTAGCAGAACACACTGACAAGTGTGGAACAAAACCACTCAATGTTTTCAGACATAAAAGACATAAGGAACCTGTAGTTCACAATTCTTAAGGATTTTGAAACAGAAACATTAGATTTGTTCAGATATTTTCTTAACCTTTCTTCTTGTTTTCATTCTTTTTGTGGATTCATACTGTCAATAATGGCAGGAGAAGGAACATCAAACAACTGTTCATGAATCATAATTTTAAATTGACGCTTTTGTAAAGGTTGCATGTGGTGTGTGTGTGTGTGTGCCTAACCAGTCTGAGTCAGCAGGACGACTCATGTTCTTAGCAGGGGATTCTGTAATTTACTGTGTTAAAGATTATACCTTTTGGTATTTACATACACCCTGAGGGGGGAGGTGGATGTAGCCTGTATGTGGTGGATTATATAAGCTTTTCCATAACAGCCGATTGCTGGGCGTTAGAGTGACACAGGAATTGATGGCGTGTTCCCTCAAAGTGGTTCCAGATCTTGTGGTTCATCATGGGCTCTCCCCTGTTTCCCTCTGCCCCTCCCACTCTTTCACTTCCCATCCGTTCCTTTTTAGATACAAACAGCACCTTTTCATGATCTGCATTTGAGGACTGTGACTGTAAAAAGATGCTGTCAGAGGTTTTTGATAAGTGCTTGTCTTTAATGAACCATAAACATAGTCGTATCAGACATTCCTCTGCCAACCAAAATGTGGCCAAACCTATAATCTGGGTGTGAACAGGAGAGAGGTGGAGTCAGTGGTCGGTTTTAACCACAATGAACTGGGATTAGACTGATGGGAGGAAATGAGGCAAATGTACTCCGCAGGAATTCGGTCGAGCGTTTCAGGATCCTATCTCAATGAGAGGGACAAGAGATAGAGGACAAGATAATTGTTGCTGATGCCATTCATTTTAAATGTAAAGTGTATAGGGTTGACACAACTACTTTCTGTTGCGTTCTCCCCCCACCCCCACCCCAGTTTGTCCTCATTTTCATAATTGTTTTTTCTACAAACAAAGTAATTTCCTGTTTTTCCCTCGGGGTCCTACAGAAGGAGGACGTGACTAGGCTGCATCTGAGCTGCTGATACATATCATCTCTCAGTCAAACCTCATCTGGACTTGACCACACACACACACACACAGATACAACATGTGAAATGCTGCTTATGTGGAAACTTCTCATTTTGTGCCGACTCATGATCTGACTGGCGATCTGTTGTGTAGCTCGGTACTTATGTGTTCCCCTCTCACTCACACACTTTCGTATCTTTTTCTTGTAAAACAATTGCATAGCCCGTCATCATAGCATTGTAACACAACTGATCTCTGATTGGCTGCTGGTTGAACAGGAAGCAGCACCCAGAAGAAAAGTTGCCTTAATATATCCTGACCACAGATTGTATAGAAATTGACAGAGCAAATGGGGCTCGAAAATGAGGCTATTGCAGATATGCAAAAGATGTAATCCTCCCAGCGTGGTGGCTGGCTGCAATCAACTCTGACTTCTTTCATTCATTCATCATCTATACCCGCTTACCCAGTTTGGTCACACTGACTCGACTCTGACTCCAATTGACTTAAATTCATGAATTGACATTTTCAATTATGAAACACTCGGTCGATAAATTTTTTTCACAAGTCATTCTGATGTCATTAGCTGAAGGTAATTCTTCTTCTTAGTGACCTGGTGGTTCATCTGGAAGAAAATCACAAGCAGATATATTAGACTTCAAAAAGAGGAATATTTAGGGGAGTGTCTTAGCTTGAGAGACAGGCCTGGTCTCCAATGAGACCAGCGCTGAAGTTGAGTCTCGTACACATCGGGCAGTGTCCCCAGGTTAAAGGGGTTGACCCACCTCTTCACTCCTTCCCTCATATACAAATATGCTAACTTCTGGCTCCAAATAGCCAACATGGCGACATTTATATGCCAGTCTGCAAGCTTTAAAATACTAGTCCACAAACCAATGGGTGACATCATGCTTGCTTTGTCCATTCCTATATCCTGACTGGCTTTGTAAAATCACTTCCAAAAAGCCCTCAATGCTACATTTCCCACAATTGAACTTGCTAATGGTTTTCTTGTTCAATTTTATATGCCATCAGCAGCAGAAATCCATCAGATAAATTCATCATTTGCTAATACAATTTCTGCAATAGATGATCCACCTACCCAACACATAATCAGCAAATATATTCAACACTACATCAACTCAAACTATCATTGCACACAGTGAAGTGGGATGAATGGAAACTTAAGGAGTGAGCCTCTAGAGAGTATGAGGAGTGCTGGTGCTTAAGTTCCCAGTCTCTCTGCTCTTTGTAGAGTATTGACGCTAATGTCAGCCGTTGAAGCTGACATTTTGAACCAGCTTATCATTCTAACAGGACTTGTGGGAGTAGAAGCATTTTATTAATTATCCTGCTTTACTATCAGTTTTATTTTCACACAAGAAGGCAGGCAAATATGTGCTGTAAATCAATAAAGACAAGGAAATATAGGACAGTGAAAAGTGTTGTTGCAACATGATTTATTAGCAGGATTAATGGCGTTTATGGTATTTATATAATTTATGAATTATCAGTTCCTTGGTCTGTGCCCAGCCCCAGTTTTTAAAAGTGTTTAAAGGATGGATTCACAGCCATTTGTCTGATTGGCTACTTGGTGCATTGTCCTACAGAAAAGGGGATTTGGCATTGAAGAGTACCCACACAGTACATTGGCACGACGACC
>OOFC01029459.1:0-20012 GCA_900323345.1 Pseudochromis fuscus | reverse complement strand
AGCACAAGTCTACCTGCCACAACCCATCAAGCCAGCCAGCCTTGGAGACAGCGCCAAATCAACAGCTGGCCCCTGCGTGATGTCAGAGCCTCAACAGCCAGTCACGGCAGCCGAAGCCGGCCGGCACTACGGAGCGCCGACTGAACCAAAGTCACCGGCTAAATGGGGCTCTTCATTAGCTACTCTGCTTTAGGATGGAGGCGGGGGTGGGAGGAAAGAAAAGGGCAGCCAGGGACATGGGATAGATGCAAGGAGAGGAACAGGAGAAAAGGATGAGGGAGGGAGCCAGAGGAGGAAACGGTGAAGAAAGGGAGCGCAAAAAAGAAAAAGGGAAAAGGAGAGGCGACAAGCAGGGAGGAGGAGAGGATAAGGGGGGGACGGGTGCGACATGTCTGTGGCCAGCTAGGTGCTCAAAGACCAGGTGGAGAGTCGATGGGGAGGCGCTGGCCGCTGAGAAGCCGAGCTGTTCACTGGGCTACCTTCCCATTAAAGCTGGCACCCTGCTTTTCACACAAGAAGACAAGGCTACAGCTAATCCCACTGACTCAGAGACAGCCGCCACCTGAAATACCACCTATTACTGAAGAGAAAAGTGAAATACCACAATAAGACATTCAAAGATAAGCCAATTGGTGGTGACGCATTAAGAAAAAAGGGCAGGTGCTTGTGTGTATGATCACACCACACCCCTCACCTCCTTCGATTTCATCTAAATGACAAACACTAAGGAATTACAGCCTCCTGTTTATTTCAGTATCAAGAATCCTGTCTCTTCGAAACACAACAACATGGACAGCAGTTGTGAAGATGGTCGTGAAGCACCTTCATCATCATCATCGACTGACTGACAAGCTGTCAAAGACGCGAACAGGTCCTGTGCGCAGCCCCAAGTCTAGACTGCCATAATGTGATTGTTTTTGTCCTTTCAGTCACTCAGACTTTAACAGCAAACACAGTGGGCGGAAAAGTTCCTGCTGTCACTTAGCAACCAACACCAGGCTGCGACAAACGATCCGATCCACTCCTGCCTCATAACTGTACCATTCGTTATGCCAGGTCTCTGAAGAATTTATTATTGTGCTTTCTTAATCCCATGAAAAGGTCACCAATTGAACAAACAATTTATGGATTGGCAGATGAATTATTTAATGGCCCAGTCCAAATATTATAGGAATGAGACGATATTTTTTCCCTCCCTCTCCCTCCTCCTCCTCCTCCTCCCTGGAAGGGCGATGAATTATTTAGTCATCGGCCACATCTTTGGTGAAAGCTATTACACGGCAACCTCCACCTCAATATCTGATAATGTCATCAGCTCCAAAATACGCCCTAACCTGCGTAATGAATGGTCAACAGAGCGGCGGCTGCATGTGGCCCCGAGCTGCTGCCGGGTGAAACTGTTTTGGCAAACAATTATTACCATTTATTTTAAGCCTTGGGAGAGGTGGGCTACACAATGCACCCGCGACCTATTCCTAATGCACCAAACGTTGTCGACATCCGGCGTGGACACAACCAAATCTGAGACTTTCCAAAACAGCCATGGCTCACACAGATGCTAATTATGATAATAATTCTGCAGGAGAGCATGTTACAGTGTACAACACAGGGTACGTTGCTGCTAGAAGATTAACACATCATCTCCACTACTCTGAAAAAAACAACAACAAAAAAACAGCAGCCGGAGGGACTGAACCAGCAGCATCCACTCTCCACCCACCAGGCTCTGAAAATGATACGATCATGATGCTCAGCCTCATTGGTGGGCTCTTAACTGCCATCTCTGTCAATCTCTGCACAGTCAATGAGGCCATAATTGTCTGGGCCGGTGCATCTGAATTATCATGGTCATGGGTTACTTATTAAGCGAGCACCAAACTGGGTTATTGGATGTATGATTTATGGCTTTTTGTGAAGATAAATCCAGTTTAGTCTCCCTCAGACAACAGCAATGAAGCTGTAGGCTACTAAACTGTACAACTGTATGTCAGTGTTAAAAATATAGATTCTACACGGTTTCATTCATTAATCCATATTTATATCTATTCACAAAACAGTGCCTGTCCACCAGCTGATAGATTCCTGTGTCCTAGTACAGCAGTAACCCTCTGTGCCACCTACCTGGGAAACTCTCTGTGCAACATATGTCAATTATTATTGCATGTGGATTGTTTTTCTAAGCTCTAATCGATGAAGAAGTTATATAGTCTATAATATATCAATTAAGACTGGAAACAGTGGAAGGACGTGTGGACTATGAATGAAAGTAAATGATTCAGACGTTTAGAGAAATGTAACTTAGATTTAGATACTTAATGTCGCTATTCCACTGCGAACCCGCCGCACCAGACTCCCTTTGCATATTCCCCGAATTTATTATTCCCGTTGATTCGGCAAAACCCACACAAACCAGACAACATGTAACATTTTAATTTCGTAATAGATGCATGTAACTAAAATTCGGCGGGTGAAAACATTCACAAAACAGCGTAATAACTCCATTAGAGCTTAATTTACCACACAGGCTAACATTAGTACACACCGTTCGCTGCGGCATATCAAAGGGGGAGAGACACAGCCGAGCCGGGCCTAAAAGTTATTGAATTATGTTGTATTATTTAATAACTGCTGTTTGGTTTTGTGGACGGACGCCGAATTAAAGAGTGTCTCGTTGTAATTTAAACACGGTTTTTAGTAGCGAGGTGTGTGCCGTTATTGAAGTGGGATATTTAACGATCTGCGTCTTTGTGCGTCGGGTTGCGTCGGTGCTAAGCTAACGATCCTTACCTGGCACCGTGGCTTGCTAACGGCTGAACACGGCCAAACACCGGCGCCCTGAGCTGTCACGCGCTAGCAAAAGAAAGGTGTTTACGGCCAACTAGCTCGTGTTACATGCGCACAACCGCCCCGGTAAACGGTAATTTTCACCCCCCTGAAACTGGCAACTCCTGGCCGGGATATATCTAGCGTTACCTTACCGCTTCGGTTTACAATCGGTGCACAGCCGTTGTCTGTACGGAGGGTGAAGTAGCTGTTTGTGGCGGAGCGAAGGAGAGAGGCGGCGTCCAACAGCTCGCAGTGCGTCAGCTCCTCGCGCACCTCACGCAGGGTGTTGGAAATATGTCACGTCTTGCCGTGTTTTTTTCCCCGCAGCTTGTCTAACAGTTTCGTCATTTGTTTCACATGTTCCCCAAACAGATGTGATGTGAATTCTTTACACTTTGAGCCGACTTGTGGGTAAATTAAGACCACGAGGATACGTCAGAGCAGCAGCGCGTGCCTGGTGATACAAACCGAGTGTACCTTGAATTTGCCGCGAAACTATTTTTAATGCCCCAGTTTGTCCCATTTGACTGCAGCGACTAACTCCACCGATTCACCTGGTAGGCTAACTTCGTAATAACACATGACAAGAATCGTATGTGGCTATACTAACAATAACAGTCTTACATGTGTATTGTATGACTCTCACGCTGAACGCGAGGAGCCAATTGTAACGCCATGTGTAAACACACTAAACAATAGAATATTAATGCTGCTAGTTTTACCACCCTAGGGGCATCAGTGTGTGAGCATTTAAAATCATGCTGCTAATTAGCCTAGAAAGGTAAACGTGTACATGCGGGTTTGCTGCTCGCATTAGGTAAAGATGCTATATTCATACTAGTTTAGTTTGTGTTCACTGTAGAAGAATCCACAGTGTGTTACTTTCCAACTGTTGCTGGTCCATATCCATATCTTCTAATACATTGTCAATAAAGCTAACAAGTGATGGAGAGGAACGTAGACGTCGTGCTTTTATTTCTGTAGGCCAGTTTGTGTACTTCCGTTTTGTGCTGCTTGTAGCTATTTTGTAGGCATGTTTATGTACGTCCAGTTTTTGTAGCTATCATCAGCCAAAGATCCTACATTCATACTCGTTTAGTTGGCGTTCCCCTTTAAAATAATTCATAGCATATTTAATTGCTAATTGGCTATTCCTTGTTCCTTTTTCTGCCTTCTAACACGTTATTGATATACTTCTAAATAGGATCCTAAATGTCGTGCTTTTATTTATGTGGGCCGGTTTGTGTACATCCGGTTTTTGATGCTAGCTGTAGCTAAAGATGCTACAGTAATACTAGTTTAGTTTGTGTTAACTTTAAAACAATGAATTGCGTGTTTAATTGCTGCGGCTATTGTTGGTTTCTTTGTCTGTTTTCTATCATGTTGTCGATAAATGTTAAGTTTTGAAACTCAATACGTAGCCACACGTATGGACGCATGGTAATATACTCCTCACTGTGCAGCTGTCAAGGTTTCAATTTTGTGAGTATAGCACAATGAACAGAGGCAATTCTTGTCATATAAAACCTAGGAGTTACATAATTATAAACACATGTCATATATGACATGTTCCTACCTGTAGACACTGTGTGTTAGGATGCTTGTACTTGTGTTTTAGCCACACTATCAGTTTTGCTAGGTGGTGTTGTACATGTCCTGAAAGTATTGTGAGTACATGTGGAGGCAGAAACCTGGACTTCACCAAAAATGATGACACAGAAAAGATGCTGTTGTTGTTGTTACTGGAGGTGGCTGAGACAGGCAACTTTTACCATCTCATCTAAAATTCTGACTGTCTGTGTCCACTATGCTGCATCATCCACAGCTTCCAAAGTGCAAGCAGAGACAGAAGAGTGATGCTACCAAGCGGTAATACAAAACATGGTTAAACTAGAGATAGACCGATATGGTTTTTTTTCAAGGCTACGACGGATACAGATTGTTAGTAGTCAAGGAGGCTGATAACCAATATTTGAGGCTGAGATTCATTTCCTCTGAAAGCGACAATGTTGGCATCAAAATTTGATATTATTGGCAACCTTGTTTCCAGTGATCAACAGACACTGTAATAGAGGTGATGGTTTTGGGGATTACCACAGTTCTGACCTCTGAGATTATTGACTTTGGCTGCTGATTTTATTGATTTGCAATCGCTATGGCACTTGACACACTCTCTCTTTGAGATACCACTCATTTATTTACTTTCCAGATCATGCTTTGAGTGTATGTAGCCTATATATGGTGTGGTTTCGAAATCAAATAAACAAAAACTTAAGCCTTGATTATATAAACATGAAAACAGGCAATAACCATTAATATAAACACAGTGAAACATGATATTAAGAATGAAATGATATATGAAAACTAATGGCACTATTAAGTTTAGGAGATTGTCAATAAATTACTGCCTGTGACCTGAATACACATTCACTGGAAAACACACATAGGGAAGGTGTAGGAACTGTGAGATGGTCCCTAACAAACCATGAACGTTTCTGCACAAAAATGAAACTCCGACAGCACGATGACATGCAGAAAGAAAGCATTTAACCATGACGAAAGTAACAAAGTAACCCAGTTTTAAATTGATCTCTTATTGAACGTCAGATTAAAATAAAGGCTGATGCCGATATTCGTCAAAATGCCAAATATCGGCACAATAATTGGTCTATCCCTAGTTTAAACCAGCTCACCAAAAATGCTGTTTATTGTGTAATAATTCAGCCTTATGTTTTCATTTAACGGTGTATATAATTTTTCCAGCAAAAAAAAAGAAACCCGGCCGGCTGAGCAAGAAGCAAGAAACCGATGAGGACTCACTAATGAAAATGGATGATAATGGCCGACAGACCTCTCACTGTGATACAAGATGGTCACAGCAACTGTCAGGCCTTCCTCCCAAGCTCCTGCAGCGGCTGATGCCTTTCCAAAGGGAGGGAGTGGAGTTCGCCTTATCTAAGAATGGAAGGTGAGCAGAGCTGCCACTCAGTTATCCTAGTTAAAAGCAATCATAAAAAAATATTCAGGTCAGGGTGTTTTTTGCAAATCAATAATGACACGACAAAGAAAAAAAAATTGTCAATAAATATAAAGTGACAGAGAGGTACGTTTTTTTGTTGTCCAGCTCTGTTTGCAGCAATACATTCCACTCCACCTCTGCAGTGTGTAAATATTGATTTATCACTGTGAAGATACTTTCAACTCAAATCTGTTGTGAGAGCATATAGAAGAATACAAGGAGGTCCTTGAATCTTCATGTAGCAGTTTCACTGAGGTGATTAAGAAGATGTTGTGAGACGTTACGACTTTTACTGAGCAGCAACAACAACTGACTCCAAGTCACGATCACAGAACAATACAGTGCTGAGATGGAGATGCTAAGATTTACAGTGAAGACTTGTAAGGTTCGATAACTCTCTTATTGACCGCTCCCCACCGTTGACTGTATATAGAAATGGACGAAGCAAGTGGGTCCCAAAAATGAGGCCAGTGTAGAAGTGCAATAAAGAGGTCTCACTCCAATTGACTTTAATTCAAAAATCACCATTTTTAGTCCTGAAATACTCGGTCAGTACATTTTTTCCCACAAGTGATTCTGATGTCATTAGCTAAAGGTTATTCCTGTTATCAGTGATCTGGTGGTCCTAAAACCAGGGGTGTGGTTAGCTGGATCAACAAGCCTGGTCTCCAATGAGAGCAGCACGAAAGTTGAGTCTCATGCACATTGGACAGTGTCCTCAAGGGTCAGATTCGCCTCCTTACTCCTTCGGTCATATCCATAGATTGTCACCTCTGGCTCCAAACAACCAATGTGGCTGCGTTCAAATACCAAACTCCTGACTTCAAAATGTGTGTCTAAAAACCAACTTCATCCATTTCTAAAAACAATGGCTGAAATGGAGATACTAAATTGTCCAGTAAGGTGTTAAATGGTTAGAAAACTCTCGTGCTCACTGTTCCCCTGTTCACAGTAATACTGATTTAAAGCTTGCAATGCTAACATTAGCCACCATATGCAACATAAATACACCTGCAGCAGCCAAACCTTGGAGTGTATTGGACTAAATAATGTTTTTTTCCTAATTATTTGTAAATAAATAAAAAAAAGATAGGTCTTTTTATCTTTCAAAAGTTGCATGAGGCTGCTTTTAAGATACGAGTTTGATGGTTTCTCGTTCATGTACTTGCACAAGGACACACGTAGGAGTCCGACTGATGGTTTCCACTGATCAAAAGGTAAAAAAAAAAAAATCACCTCTTAAAATTGAAGATGTATATTAAACTTCAAGGATACTAAGATGAACCTAACATTGTTTACAAAAACTCCTCTAACTAGTCATAAATCCTGCAGAAAATGCAATTTAGACGAGTTCCTTCAGTGTGAGTCTGAAGAGATGAGTATCTCAAACCTTCTGTTGGTCACTGATGCTTTGATTTTTAGAATCCTGGTGAAGATGTTCAGCTTTGTTTTGGCAAACAGCACAAATCTGCAGTATAACACTATTCCCTACGCTGCAGCATCACTATGTGATTTAGTCAAATAGGATATTTTACATAGATAATTTGCCTAATGGAGTTTTAAAGTAGGTAGTTCCACTCCACTTCTGTAGTGCAACAAAACTGTGATTTCCTACCAAGGTACAAAGTGTTATGGTGACTACAGAGGCAAGCAAAGAGTCAGGAGGGTATGTGAATATATTCTAAATCCAGATGGTCAGAGAGGGTTGTATCTATACAAAAACAATTACCAGTTCAGGGGAAGTTTCTTAGTTGCACCCGGAGTCCCTAAGTGTTTGGTTGTGTCGAGCATTAACTGCAGGAACAGACCAGGACCTGCCTGTTTCCTCCTCCCCGACCAGTCGATGTATGCTCGGGTGCTCTGGAAGGTCAGCGCAGGGGGAGCCAATCTGAGGGGCGCTGCTGTGATGCGGAGCGGCCATATTGATTCAGGAACACTGGGAGGCAGTGCTTTGTTGCACGGGTGGGTCAGGAGTCAATTGGCTCTCGCTGCACTGTGTGGACAGCTACCTCAGTCAATTGGCATCAATTCGACAGCGAGAGCAGCGCGGGCACTGGTCCTCTCTGGAGACGAGCAAGGAAGGATATTAGCAGAAGATATTATAGGTAGAGGGAGGTCTGAAAATAGAATGAACATGAACATGGTGTTTGAGGTTGAGCCTAGTTCAAATCTATTTGAATTTAAGTTTATAGGATCAAATAAAAACATTAGGTCCAAAAGTTTCCACATAACGAACAGGTAGGGTTGTGATAAATGGTTGATTATTTAGTTCAGCCAAACCTCACATGAGTACAGAGCATGTTTTCATGCTTAAAGGTCTTTAAAATTTCTAATAGATGTATGTCAAGCTTTCCATTCTTGTACCACTATTACACAGTTTACAGTGATAACAGAAATTGATTTTATATTCACAGTTTTAAGTGCCTTTTTGAACAATTTCACTTGAGACTGAAGTTGTCAATAACAGACTTCCCATTACTAAAAAAGACCTTTCCACTTTGATAGCTTAAAGATTAGCTGCTAGTTTTTTTTTTTTAGCTATTGCTAGCTACCTCGTAAGTAAAGGTAGCTAAAATTAACTTAGTTAATCAAAACAGTCTTTAATGTTTTAGCCTGTTTGAAACTGAAACTCTCTTAAAGGGCTCCTTGATAGAAGCTCCACATATGCTATTTTGGCTAAAGCTAAAGCTAGCAGCTAGTTTGCAAACTTCGTCGGTTGAAAATACTGCCTTTAATGTTTAAAGCTGTCTCATTTTGAAAGTGACACCGCTTAAATAAAATGGGCAATAAATACAAGCTACATAATGCTCTTATGCGAGCAACATAAATGAAGAGTGTCGCTCTTACTACAGTTCTAATATATGGACAAAGTTATTTAGATCCATGATATATTTTTATTAATACACATCAAGGAAGGTCAGGAGTTTACAGAGTTAGACAGTCAGGTTTATTACAAGCTAAAATGAAAGTATTATTTGCAGGAATCTTAATTTTTCTATGTATCTGAGGCATCCTGCTGTTCTTTTTCTGTCCATTCAGTGTATTTTAAAATGTCTTGAAACTAATACAGACATTCAACAGAGTCTTAGAGTAGAGGAGGCAGAGATAGTAACGTTACTACCTCCTAGTCTGAAGAGATGTGAATGCCGTGCAGCTGCAGACATGCTGGATTTTTAGGAGCAATTCACAAATGTAAGATATGAGTACCTGAAATGGAAGTAGACAAGGCAGGCTGACAGACCAAAAAAATAAATGGCAGCCCTTCATTATAAAATAACTCCTGAAATGCACTGAACATCACAGATTGATGTTGGGTATCTAACAGCGTAGGAGGAACCGTGGGCGGATTTTTCCTTTAAATCTCATAGTCGTTGTGTCTTTTCACATCCAGAGCATCAAGAGTACCGAACCAAAACATCAAATGTTGTTGCAATTCAAATACTTATGGGGCCCGCTTGGATCGGCCTGTGTAGGAGGGTGAGTGAGTTTTATGGAGTTAGATGGGGCATAATGTGGGGAAGTTGTGATACAGCACGACAATAAAAACCCATGAGATGTGGTTGATTGTGTTGTTTGGAAAGTTGGGCAGAAGTTTGTGCCATTTGAGTGCTGACATCTGTACACACTCAGATGTTCTGCAGCAGAAATCCACCCATCTGTACATCTGTAAAATGCCACTCTGAGTGGGCCTATCCAGATGTTGGAAAAAGCATTAATTAAGTGAAAGTACTCTTCCATTAAGGTGTTGACTGTAGCTCAGAGGCAGCCATGCGATGCAGTGCTCGGGTTGGTCCAGAATATTATTGTGAGTGCCTGTGGTTTAATTGAAGGAGGCGTCCTCTGTTGATGTAAGAAGAGGTCACAAAATGGAGCTTTTGTTGAGGCATTTACTCCATATTTGTAGTGTAATATAGAGACAGAGTGGTTCTGTCAAATTCATTGGGTTAATCAAGCTGAAAGTCACTACTGAGATTTTAAAGCCCCTGCAAATTTTTCAGTATTACTCAGAGAGTGTATATAATAATGGATGAAGCAAGCCTGAAGTCACTCGTTGGTGTGAAGGCAGGAGTTTGGTATTTGAAGGTGGCCATGTTGGTTTTTTTGGAGCCACAAGTGACCATATTTGGATATGAAAGGAGGAGTGAGGAGACGGGTCTGACACTTACACCTCAGTCCAATGTCGATGAGCCTTGAAACTACCTGTAAAATTATTGTAGCTGCTGTCATTGGAGAGCAGGCTTGTCAATCAAACTAACCACACCCCCAAATCTTCCTCTTTTTGAAGGCTATTATCTACTAAGTGATGAAATAATGTTCAATTGGACCACCACTTGGACTTTTTTTGTTTGATTCATCATCTATAAATCACTTCTATAAATAGTAATAATAATTTGACTTCACACCCCTGATTAAGGCGCCAAAAACAAATCAAAATCTCTCATGTAAAAACAGCCAGAAAAGCCATCCATGTACAGAATGACCTTGCTCATGCTAACGCTTTGATTGAAAACAATTGCTACATTAGCGAGTTAGCAAATTATGTATTTGTTGTGATTAGCTGTGTCTTGCTGAAAATGTATGAATAAATCTTCATGATTTATTTTTAGGGATAGTGTCTTACCGAAGAAACACATTATTTAATTTTTTTGCAAGAGGATGGTCTGAAAAAATTGCAGAGACATCTTTGAGTTGTATAGTGAGTGCATTGTTGCTATTTCACTACAAGAGGGCAGCAGTGTTCAGTCTATACATTTTGGGGCACGGTTACATTTATTGACAACTCTGGACTCCAATTACACCAATGAATAACTCAAGTGTCATACATGTTGAGCAGTGTCCTCTGGTTTCAGGGTCCTTACTCCTTCTTTCACATCCAAATATGGTCAAAAACAATATGGCGACATCCAAATACCAAACTCCTGGGTGACATCATGTTAGCTTCATCCAGTCTACATACGGTGCATGGTACACCTGAATCATACCTTGACAGTGGTTTGTGCTCCCTATGTACTTTCAAGTGTGGTCAGTTTTTTCAGGGGGACATAGTCGAAACAATTAAAGGTTTATTCCAGCAATTTATACAGTATGTGTCGGCCCATGTTAGCACACATGATCCTCCTCTGTCTCACCAATAGTAAGTGTTGAGTCATTTCCACAAAGATCCTCTCAGAGAGACAGATTAAAACAATGCAGAGACATTGGCCTCATTTATCACCTTGTAAATAAGAAACTGTCCCTCCTACACCTTCAAGGTGCCTCTGTTTCAGTATTTACTTCCCAAGGTGCTCGAAATTCCATTTCCTCCTAATAAGGCATGAAATTTGTTATAGGTTTTTTTTTTTTTTTATTATAATAGGATATTTTTTGCGTGTGAGTACGGCAGGAGATCCATTCTATTAAAACAGCATGAAAAATTTCACTCACCATTAGTAACCCAGAGACTTAATAGGCAACTCTCCTTTGTTTGGACAGTATCCATCCAGGATGTTTTTATGGGAACAAAGTGTGGAGGCATCATAAATAAATGTTGTAGCCTGCTGGGTGCGATTTGTGTGTTAGAGGGAAGAATTATTTTGTTGAGAAACACTTATGTATTATTAAAAAAAAATGTGTTCACTTAATCATTTGATGAGGTTTTAGAGAAAATGCATCATCATAGCCAGACACAGCTGCCTTTATAGTCATACATCTTTATGCACTGTAGTAGACACTGAAAGGAAAGTATTATGATGAAGCATAATAATATTAAGGCCGTAATGTAAGTATATAGTCACACCTACATAGTTTAAAGTAATATATTTATATTCATTTTAGTGTGTCATGAGACAGACATTATAAAGCTGTAAACTCAAACTGAAGATGGTGCTTGATGAAAGTTTTAGTATTTAGAAACAGAAACAATGAAAACCCAAATTAAAAAGACTTCCTGGTAGTTTTGAGTGTGGATTAAAAAAAAAAAAAGCTCCGTAAGTGAAGCAGTAGTTGAGGATTGGCCCAAATATCTGCAGATCAAACTATCACAAGTGAAACTTTCTGTTTCTACAACAAGTGGAAACAAGTTTAAACCTTTTTTTTTTTACTAAAAGCTACTTTGTGTTGATTGTAAATTCACAATATAGAGAAAAACTGCACTCTGAACCCACAACCGTGTGTGTGTGTGTGGGTCCGGTCGTGGCCCACTGGAGCACCCTCCCAGCCAGCCTTTTGTCCAGCGTCCCGTCTCCGAGCGCTTTTTATCACTGACCACAGAGCGTCGCGAGTCCAGTACTCAGAAGAGAGCCTTTAACGGGCCTGGGAAGATTGGGGTGAGACACGAGGGCCCGCACGACACATCGCTGCACAGAGGTCAAAGCCATCAAATCATCGGCAGCCAGCCTGGGAGGTAGCGGAGCCCATTTCCTGACACTTTGGGGCTTGTGGGTTTCAGAGATAACATTAGAAAGATGCGGCGGCGGGGAGCGTGCCGTCGTCAGGCAACAGCACTGCAGCATGCTCGCAGTCTCAAACCGTCAAGACGACACTCAGGTTATTTAAAGGAGGATGATTAATGTGTTGAGAAATGGCAAGCACCTGCCCCAGCCGCACTCCCTCCCCGGTCTGTGTGGGTGTGTGTGTGTGCTGGCACATACATATATATATATATGTGTGTGTGTACTTTTACATCTGTGTGTGTATTTTTTTTGCATGTCTTTTGTGTTCACACACACACACTGGGACCTGTGTGTGTGCGCATTGCGCTGACTGGGCCGGTGTGCTGGCAATTAGAAAAACCACCAGTGGCAAGGTGCACATTAATCATGTTCCTCAGCTGAAAGAGAGAAATGGGGCGGAGATGGGGGGGAGGAAGAGGAGGAGGAGGACAGGGAGGGAGGGAGGAGGAGGAAGAATAATGAGAGAGTGTGTCTGAGGTATTCAGAGCTGCTCTGTTGCACTGTTTGCTCTGACATGATGTTGGAAGCATTTATGAATAAGCAAGGTCGCGACAATAGGCCCCAAACCCCGCCGGGCGGAGAGAACCAGAGGCTGATCGAGCTGCACTTTCTCCACCGGGACGACTTCAGCCGAGGACTGCGTGGCACTCTCATTGTTCCCTGTAATGTACGGTGTGACAGGGGAACCGGCCGGCTGCCTAAAACACATCATACCAGAAACATCCACAATGGGCCGAGGTGTTTAGGTTCACTCGCTCTTTAAAGCAGGAAAAAGCATCGTCGCTCGCACCGCTGAGGCGATCGATGATCTGCGGCACGACTCTAACTGGCGATAATTTTAAGTATTGATCCGTGAGGTTTTCCCATTAGTTGTTTTTAAAATTGCTTATTAAATTTCAGAGGAATGCGACTGTGTCAGTTGAGAAGATGTTCAGTTTACAGTAGTAAACAACCGTGATCCATTAACACAACAGGTGCTGATTGTTTGTCTTTAGAATTCAATGAGCTGATTATTCCTGTTAGTGATAATGCTGTGGAAGAAGTAATCAGATTCCTTACTCAAGTACAAATTGGAGTGCTAGTGACGACTAATTTGATCGTCAATTAACAATCAACTGTTACAGCAATTAGTCGACTAATCGGATTGTGAATCACACAACTCTCAGCTTTTAAATTCAACAGGAAGTTATTTAAATTATGCGCTAATTAATAATAAAGACAAGAAAGATGGATACTTTATTCAGAAATACATCTTTTAATCAACTTTGCTGCTACTGATACAAAAAGTAAATGTGAAGTTAGTTTCTAATTACATCACACGGTGTCTTTCCACTTATTTGTAATCGCATCACTAGAGAAATTCGTGCAGCGTTCGATGTGAAGGAGGAGACATGCCAGCTAATCGTTGCACCCAACTACCCCTTAGACTCTTGTATTATTTTCCTCTGTAGCTGCTGCAGGTGGAGCTACTTTGAACTACTTTGTATACTACTTTCTAGTTTTAAATACAGGACAGCAGGTACATCTGAGATGATTAATGGGGGAGAAAAGAAGAAAAAGTTACGATACACAAATCTGCTTTTTAGCTTCTGCCCTGAGACTTCACAGCTCACAGGTGTCTGAAATGTGAGCCTGTCTGAAATGTGAGGTGTATGTAGTGGAGTAGGAAGTAGAATAATGAAATGTCGTGGTGTGGAAACGAAGTAGCATCAACTGGAAATAATGAATTTGATTTGATCGTTTCAATAGTTGACGATTAATCGACTCTGAAAATAGTCGTGAATTGCATGTCCAGTGTCACATGACCTTTAGGAGCTGAAGTAATTTTCTTCAGGATGTTTCTTGTGTGTGTGGTGTTTGGGGATATCATGTCATCTCCTCGTTATCATCTGTTTATATCTTTTTGATCACATGGACGTTTGCCTGATAAAGAAATGTTCGTCTCCTCCATCTCCGTGCTGAGATGTATAGTTAAATTTAAATAAAGCTCATAATGGAGAAGTTTTGTGCCTCGTCTCTTTGAGGTAAATAAACAGTCGTAATTAAAAAGTATAAACACACAACATCTGATGATTTTTTAAAATAAAAATATCCTTGTTTGAGCTGTGATTCACAGGATGAACACATCAACACATGGTGATCTTCAGAAACACTCAACAGGAGCAAACAGCATAAATAATGAATAGGAGGAGCAGCACTCAAACCCAAACACAGCACAGACCTAAATTACTAGTGACAGATTTGTAGTATGTCCAAGAGCAGCTGGGTTTTGCGGTGATGCTCCACCACTTTGACTTTGTGTCGGGTGGAAGTCGGGTTGTGCCAGGAGGGTATGAAGCCTTTCCAATGAACGCCGAGCTGAAGCCCGAACACCGGAGGGGCTGTTGTCTTTATGTGTAAACTCTGAACGCTGTGTTTGTGTTGCAGCCTGCTGGTCAGCTCCACAAAGCAATTTCCCACTCTGATAAAGTTTTCTCTGTTTCCTTTTTGTTTTACAGATGTATGATTGCTGATGAGGTAAGCACACACAACGCTGGCTCAGGAAAATCTATTTCCAAAAAAATAAAAATGAACCTGAGACTTCGCTGCATGCCTTCCAAATTAATTTGTCAGCCCCGTGCTGCACTCCCACGTGCCTAATCGGTTTTGACACTAGAATCATTCTGAGACCTTATTACTCTTGGGCCTCACATCAGCTCGGCCGTCATATGCAATTTGCTGCAGAGTCGTTGCACGATTGACTTGTTTTTCTCCCTCCTCGCCGTGTGTTGATTTGGTCGAGCCCAGATGGGTCTCGGGAAGACGGTGCAGGCCATCGCAGTGGCGTACGCCTTCAGGCAGGAGTGGCCTCTCCTGGTGGTGGTGCCCTCGTCCCTCAAATACCCCTGGATCGAGGAGCTGGAGAGGTGGATCCCAGAGCTGCAGCCCGGAGACATCAATTTGGTGGAGAACAAGAGCGACACCATGTAGGTCATCCCGCCACACACCCTCCTCCTCCACATCACAGTCAGGTCACACATGCATGTAGTTGTGAGCCACCTCATTTCTTGTTTTACTGCAGTGAAATCTTGACTTTCCTCCGTCGACTGTATCCAGAGAGCAGTGAGGCTGATAAAGGAGGACAATGCAGAATTGTGAAAAAGTGTAATACTCCCAATGGCCACTGGATGCTGGCTCCAATTGAGTTTAATTCAAAAATGGTCGTTTTCCACTCTGAAATATTCAGTCAATACATTTTCCGCAATTCATTCTGATGTCATTGGATAAATTCAACTCTTCTTCTCAGTGATCTGGTTCATCTGAAAATCATTTATCATTAAGGAGATATTAAGCTAAGAGAAGGGGAATATTTAGGGGCGTGGTTAGTTTGATTGACACCTCTGGTCTTCAATGAGAGCAACTCTGAAGTTGAGTCTCATACACATTCTGCAGTGTTGTTCGGTTCAATGGTCAGACCCGCCTCCTCCTCCTCCCTTAATATCCAAATATGGTCACTTCTGGCTCCAAACAACCAACATGGCACCAACCAGCGGGTGACATCACTCTCGCTTCATGTATTTCTATATACAGTCCATGCTTGCTCACTTTCTGAAAGCAGCATTTCTTAATTTTTGACCACTAGGGGGCAGTGGAATCAAGATGAGTATGGTAGCAGCATTAGCATTCATTACGAGTCATATTTCTGGCCACCTAATGAGTCAAAGTCACATATTCAGACTTATTTTGTCTTTGTAACTCCACCGTATCCACCCACTAACTGTACCAGTGGTTGTGTTTTCACTTGTTTGTCCACCAGTTAGCAACACTACGAACAAATGACTGAACAGATCTTGATGATTTTTTTAGAGATATAGGTTAATACTTAAGGACCATATGATTTGGGAGAGATCAGAGGCTCCTGTCCAAAAAAAAATAGTAATAGTGTTGTTGTTTCACCACAAGAGGGCAGCAGTGTTCAGTCAGCATCAGTCCAGCTGGATTATGCCTTGTGGAGGTTTGTGCTCTCGAATTGCTTCCTCGTCACCCAAAATGTCTTTTTAAGTTATAGTTGAATTATGTGCTTCAAAGAGACAATACAAATATGTAATCAGCAAACTTAATTTCTGTTCATGTTGGTTGTGGTTGGCACTGACTGGCCAAATATCAGTTTTTCTTAATGAAAGGCTAATATTGGCGAACTGATAAAAGCCTCAGCGTGAGACAGTGCTAGCCTGACAGCTAATTAAGGCTGAAGGAAATATGCAGAAATTCATACTGATGGTACAACTGTTTATGGTGGGAAAGTACTTTTATTTAAAGGTCACATGGTCATGTCAATAACATAAGAGGTAGTTAGGCACTTAAAAATTTCATTATTGATTAATGTCTTGGTGATTTTCCAGGGTAATTGATGGATCATTTGGTGTATTTCTCACCTTTTCCTTCTGCTTCATCATCGATCGGTACATTAAGCTACTAATTGTCTCAGCTTTTATTCATTGGATGTGAGCTTAACTATAAGATGAGAACATTCAGTGCAGCAGCGAACGCAGGCTCTCAGAAATATGTTCCAGATATCTGTGCGAAGGATTATGTAAGTGAAAGGTTGCAGCCATTATTTGAACTTAAGAGGAAGCTGCCCTTATAACAAGCTGCACGGCGGCGTCTAATATCTCTCGTTACGACTCCATCCCTCCGAGCCTTCTGCTCCCACTCATGCGGGCCGTAATAATTTACCTAAAGTGAGCACACTCGGTCACATAGTGTGTGCGAGCGAGGCGGCGTGATAGACAGCGAAGTCGGGGCCTGATAAATTAATCTCAAAGTGTCCCCTCGGTGTCAGGAGCCAGCAGGGGCCGGTGTTTGACAGCGCTGACAGACAAATCATGTCAAGGCGACGTCTGCAATATTGAACAAGAGCTGAGATTTTTTCAGGGATTGCAAAAATGCTGTGGTGGAGAAACGCGCCTCGTTTCCACAGCTGTTTGTATTGATTCATGTTGGCGCTGCGTTTCTGCCAGAGTGAAGATAGAAATGGATTCAAGGATGAACCATGCCATGATTTATTTTGTCGTATTGTCGAGGAAATGAATGAAAACTGAGTCCTTTTACTGTTTATGTTGTGGTCTAAAAATATTAAAAACAGATGCTGACATGAATTAGCATGAATACGCACACTGTCCTGCAGCACAACTAAATATGTGTTCAACCACTACTGAAAATAGTCCTCAACCCAATCGCATTGTTAACAAAATTATCTCATTTCAAAAATCATTTTCTAATCTTTGTATCTCCTGTGCATGGACTGTAAATAATCTGGATGAAGCTAACATGAGAAGGTGGGATTTGAACGTCGCCATGTTGGTTGTTTGGAGCCGGAAGTGACCATATTTGGATATGATGCTAATGAGATCAGAATGTGGACAAATGTTTTGAGAGTATTTCATGATGGAAAATGAGGGTTTTTGAGTTAAAGTCAGTTGTAGTTTTTTGGAGGCAGCCTCCAGTGGCCACCAGGTGTATTACACTTTTTTGCCTCATTTTTGAGCCTCACTTGCTTCGTCCATTTCTTTATGCAATCTGTGATTTCTGCATTGTGGACTAATGCGCCTTGAAAAAGCTGCTTTTATTCTCCTCAACTTTCCTCTAGTTCTGTCTCTTTCTTTTTTTATTTTTGAATGAAATAAACTTTCTATATTTGTGACTTGAAGGCGGGGGTGGGGGCAAATTCCCCACCTCACATCACAGATGAGGTGCAAAGAGGTTGTGAAACCCTTCTGGGGAAAACGTGTCCTTGAACTGGATGTGTTAATGACTGAACGGAGAGGCAGGGAAAAAAATTATGCAGCCCCTCCTTTCAGTATTTCGACTCGCTTGTGCTTTTGTAGAACATGAATGGCACCTTAGGTTTATTTCAGCTTGGAAGTGTGTGTGTGTGTGTGTGTGTGTGTGGCAGATGCTGGAATGGTTTTTGATTTCTCAGAGATTCTTATTGAGTTTCACGCAGCTGAACGTCGCCTCTGTGTTTGTTTGTTTATCTGTGACTGTGCCTGTGTATCTGTGTGTTTGTGTTAGCGCTGTGCATAGCATAGCTGAGAAATATAGAAATTGCATTACAGACCCTGGAATGGATTTTTCTCAAGCATCGGAGAAGAGGAGATGTAAGAAAAGTTTGTGTGTGTGTGTGTGTCTTTACATTTAGTCCACACACTTTTTTTTATTTAGTCTGCTTTACTTTACCTTGAGGGTCTGCTCGCCAAGTCAATAAACGCCAGAACATTTGAACAGATGTTGAGTCTGTATTTAGTTCTAGCTGTTGACACGCACTCGTCTGTGTTAAAGGAGGTGACGTCAAGAGCTACAGTAGCAGTTTATCTGCTGATAGTTACCATGAAACAATAAATTGATACCAGATATGTTATTTTTTGGTGCCATTTGGTTCTGTTGTTGTCTAAAAAGTATTAAAATCTAACCGGGTGGTATGTTTCATCATTGTGGACACAGTAGTTTATTCTCAATACACTAGTTTTCTACTAAAAACCAAATGTGTAAATGAGCAATTTGGCGCAATAATTTCCTTTGGGATTAATAAAGTTCTGCCGTATCGTATCGTATCGTATGTGTATTGATGCGCTGCTGGAAATAGTCCCTACTTAATGTGCCATTTCTTCTGTATATGTGTTTAAAAGCTACAGTGCTCAGCTGTTTTAGGTTATTAAATAGACTTAAAAAATAAAATTAAAGTTTGCGATCAATTTTTAAAGATTTACAGTTCAACCAGCAAACTGTGTGTTCGGGGCTGAGTGCCAGACAGAAATGCTCTTAACTGAACTGTGTGTGTATTTAATATTTAATATCTATATGTACTTATAAGATGTATAACCTGAGCTGAAAGCCTTTTACACTAATGACTATGACAGAAGTTATGTAGAATTTAAATAAAACATTTCAATTCTAATGGTTTGGTCTATGTTTGGTTTAAAAAAAAAACTAATTACAGTTTGATTATGTTATTTAATATTAATTTTAAGCATGAATTCAACCAGAATCAGACGCTACATCAATGAGAAAGTAAAATGATCTGAAATTATCTTTAGCTAGTTTTTAGCTAGCTGTGGTGTTTCCATTTGTTTTCCACTTCTTGTGAATTTTCCACTCAGTTCAAGAGCACTGACATTAGTGTTCATAAATATTCAACAGTTGATAGTATCATCATTTTTATGCTAAGGTCAGATGTCAGAAAGATAGATGCTGAGCTTGGTAAGGCGTTGTTGGTTTTGCATGGAATTTGTTGCCAAAAAAACAAACAATTATAATAAGAACAATACAGGGAAATTATTTATGCAGCGGTGTAACAATGCCATGTAAACCTGTCAATATAGCTCCCAACTGGAGGATTTTTAGTGGTGTTTGATATGCATTTGAACAAATTTGACAAATTATTCTGCAGAAATTTGAATGTGTCATCATTAAAAGTTCACTGATTTAAATCGGTAGTTAATCTGCATAATTTTAATGATTGATTATTTATTTTTCAAGCAAACCTTCACCGGTTTCACCTCCTCCCATTTGCATATCTGCTGAATATATTTGGAATACTAGTTAGACAAAACCACCAATTTGTAAATGTCACCTCGGCCTCTTGGGAAAAGTTGTTTCTGTGTTGATTTGCTTGTTGGTGTGTTCTCGTCCCTCCAGGGCTATCGGCAGCAGTAAGGTGACGGTGCTGGGTTACGGCCTCCTCACCACGGACGCCC
>OOFC01029456.1:0-19019 GCA_900323345.1 Pseudochromis fuscus | reverse complement strand
GAGTTTGAACCACAGATTAGAATAATGACTCGTTACCATAGTTGCTCATGTATTTAAGTTGTAAATAATGGATTATTTCCTTTAATAACTTACGACCCATACATTCTTATGTCATTTTATTTTTATCATTTGAAAAGCAAACACTTTAGAGTTTCCATGATTGCATTAAAGCTCCATCATTTTCACTTTTGTTATTCTGTTAATTATTCACCACATATAGAATTCCAGTAAACTGAAAAGGCTGTTGTGACTTCACCTTACACACTTCACATGGTTACGCAACCATTACATTTCCCTCTGTGGGACCTGGGACAGAAGTATGTATTACAGTCAAAGGTTTCCAGGAAGTGATTGTGAGCAAATGAAAATGATTTCCATTCATTCATAGAGAAAGGCTTGTTCTTATAACCAGTGTAACAGAGTAAATGAGTAATCTGTTATCTGACTGGTTTTCTGGAAACATGCAGAGACAGACACTGAAATCTAAAGCTTTGTTACTGAGCGACCGACTGCGGTGCACAATACTTCAGCAGTTGGCTCGGAGTCAGTGACTCCACCTACATATCTCTTGCTGTTACCTTATAAGGGAAGTTGTAAACCTGTTACTTGATATTAGTTACTTGCCTGTACAAACTTTTACAAAGTAAGAAACCTGAGGAGGAAGCACCAATAGAAAAAAAACATGAGAAACATCCTATAGTGACTCAATCCTAATTATGTTGCATCGGAAACAGAATCTCATTTATCCCAAATACAAATAGCGCCTTTAAATTACACATTTAATTCTTCTTATTCAAACAGAAAGTGCACTGACAACTGTCAGTGTGAGTGAAACCGAAAGTATAATGTAATTTAACAGCTCTGCAGTCAGAGAGCTTTGATTCAGTTTTACTGTCAAACATGTGACACTGGACAAGCTTTTTTCTTTCAATGGATAAAACTGAGTTCATTGTTTAATTCTACAGCTTACTTAATCATGCAGTGAAGTCATTTCCCTGCAGGGTGAACTTAAGTTAGCTTGACTTAATTCTTGTCTTTATATTGCATTATACACAGAAGTCTTCCTGGGTTTTTCTTTTTGCCTAAGGACTTGATAAACATGTTGAAATACTTCTCAGTATAATACAACACAACTCTCCAGAATCAATAACACTTGTATTGACAAAAAACTAATTGTGAAAGTGTAATTTTATCACCATAGCTGCAATGGAAATTCACAGTTTTTTTTTAATTCCATAACCTGAACATGATCAAACAAATTCACATAAAAGTTGATGAGAAATTTGATTACCTGTTTGCAGTACCACAAAGAAACCACAAGATGGCGGACTTTACACTAAAACAGCTTCCGTTTGCTTCCTCTGTGCCACAACAACAAACCCACTCTCACACAGCTATCAAACAAGCACACGACATGTTCGTTGGCACCTGTGAAATGTAACTAAGTCCTAGAAGATAAGCTGAATATGTAAATGCTGTAGCTCTGCACTGCACTCAGGTACAGTTCAGTAGAAAGTCCTGGACTTTTACATGACAGTGTTAGTGTTACAAATCACATTTTTACATGCATATGACAAGGCTATAAAACATTTTACGTTGTTAAAGATCAACCAGCCACACAGTACATAAAAATTAGCTTCAACTCAACCAGCTACTGCTGCACACAAATGAAATCAGCAATAATAATAATAATAATAATAATAATAATGATAATAATATCTTTCCTCCATCTCTGCCTGCAGATTAAATGTCTCGCTCAGCAGCATGTTAGGGAGTCTGACTTTCCCATATTTTCCAGTCACTTTTAGTGTTTCTAAACTGCAGTCTTTATATTTTTTGGTGGTTTGTAGAGTGTGCAATTTGAAGATCTAACAAAATGAAAAGCTTTTAAATATACAGTTAGTCCAGTCGATTACTGAATTTCACATCAATAAATTCTGCTTTAACTTTAGAGTTTTGACTTTGGTTTTTGTTCAGCAAAGTTTCCTCTAAAGTAATTACAGTAATTATCTAAGTAGTTCCACCCACATTTATCTCGACAGGTTGATGACTAGTATTATTTGCACAATCATTCTGTATCAGCTCTCTAAAAACTCCTGTCTGTTGCAGATGTGAAAGGCACCCCGTGGTCACCTGAAGGCAACACGCGGCCTACTGTCTGATCCCGGGTGATACTTCAGGTCACCTTCTTCATTTTTCATGGGTGTTAAGCTGGACAAATGTGAGACTCACATTTCGTCCCACAAGGTCTGGTCATTGACCTTTAGGGCTGATGCACTGCAGCTGAGCAGTCATTGTGCATTTACCTGTCGTAAATCTTTATCTCCTTGAATCATTGCTCGCCCTCTCTCCGTCTGGGGACTCCTCTCTCCCATCTGAACATGATAGATGGGCAGTAGAGGCAAAGCAGAACAGAGCGAACGAAACATAAAACTGGAGAACACAAAGAATTACTGTCACAATATAAACTACAACACACAATAAATACTCTACTGATTTGCTGTGATATTAATTATAACCAGTTAACTGATAGATTGAAAGCAACACTAACCTCACTCTGAAACTCTGAATTATTTAAGTAGATCAAGATGTCATTTGAATAATTAAAGAGTTTTTAGGAACGACGTCTTTCTGCCATAAACTCTCAGTCAGGATCACAGAAGTGTCTTTTACCACAAGAAATATGCAAAGGGAGGATCTGTTAATGTGTAACATCATTTTATGTTTCCTGGCAACATCTGCAACATTTAGTGCTGACAGGTGAAGAAATATGAATACACTTAGGAGATTGCAGATACTAACATGCATGCCTGCATCACAGCTTTGCAAAGGACAGAGCTGTGATAATCGACTGTGTTTGTACTGTCAATGGATTTTGTTAAATGCAGAGTGCTGGTCCATCTCTTAATGTTTGCTGCCTCCTTATCTTGAAATCAGAAGTCAATCCTTTAAACAGTACATCTCCTTTTAAAGGAGGTCATGGATTTCCTCAAGAGAAAATGTTACAAAAACAGGAGTAAGTAATGGATTTGAAGGGGCCTATTTCCAGCGGTGGAAGAATACATGTTTTGTGCTCTAATTGCATTTGCAGCAACAAAGTGGTGTATGTGGAATCAAAACAAACTGCAGCGGCCTCTTTATTGGTCATAATGAAACATGTGGCTCAGTGCGAGTGTGAGGCTCACTGACACTTGTTTTTGGACAATAAATGGAGGTGTATGGCACAGAGAAGTGAGCTCTAATGGGTTGTGGTCATGGAGGAAACACCTGTTTATCCAGATCAGTTTACTGTTTGCTTAAAAGATTCATTTGCTGTTTAATTTTTGCCCACAATTTAAGGCTTATTAAAGTGAACTCATCCTAAAATTGGGGCGTGTGGGGGATTCTCTAATAACATTAAGGGATTTGTGTGAAGCAAATAAACCTCAGAAAGATTTACAGAATTACGCCCCAAACATGCTCTTTCTGTGGAGGAGTGTGTTATCATGCTCTGTCAGGATGTTGGATCCTCACCCCACTAAGATGCAGGGTGTTCCCACCTGTTCGTCCTTCATCTTCTCCAGTGCTGAGAAAGCAGATGGAGAACCCTGCAAGCTTGCATGGTAAAAATATGCTGTTGGTTTGTTCTAAAGCACCCTGTCACCTTTTGGCAGAGGGTTTTTGCTTACTGATTTCATCATATTAGTTCTGCGGGTAATAAAGAAGCTATAAAAAGTAATGCCGAGCCCAGGTCTGGACGTTCTTGGTCAGCAGAGGCAGGGCACAGAATCAATGGCTTAAGTAATACTGTAGGTGAGCACGGCTGAACTTTAATCAATAGTAAATCCACCAGGATTGCTGTGCCACTCAATATTACACCTGCTGTGCCCTGAAGCAGTGCTGCATTCAAACTTTGACCAAAAAAAATTTAACAACAAGGTCACCCAGCCTGTGTCCGGTGCTCTGTTCTGCATCCAGAAGAGTTACAGTCCCTGGAAGAAACTGGAGACCTTTGAGGGATTGAATATAAACTCAAGCTGCCGAGCTCCAAGTGACTTTGCCCTCTGGAGGGCGCGAACTACAGTACACAGGCTGCTGTCTGTGCATCTCTGAAATTGGCTTAACGTGTCTGCTGACAGAACAGTAACCCAATCTACTGATATGAGACTCACTGTCTGAGCTTTCGTGTGAGACTCGTCCGTTGTTTCCCCTTAAAGCAGCTGGGACGCAGCTTGTCACCAACTTGGATAGTATAAGAAAGAACAGAGTCATGCAACAGTGATATTTTTAGATCCATTAAGGGTTGTGGTACAGTCTGCTGTGTCACTGTGACTGGACCATCTGCTGGTCTGTGAATGGATTTCTTGGGGTGAATCTTTATCAAAGGCAGGATGATGTGATCTCCTCATGGAACACCCAATGAATTATAAATGATAGCTTCACATTAGCTTTGACCTTGCCACAGCCACCTGTCTGTTAAATGCTAAAATGCTATCAGACCTTGTCTTTAGTGATATCACTGTGCGATCAGTGATCAGCAGGGCAGAAGGGCGGCCCGCTGACCTGAGCGTTAACTAGTGACAACACGAACAGGCCTCTGAACAGACGGAAAAAAACAAAGCCAGTATGTTTCAGCAGGGAAAGAGTGGACGAGCTTGGTTTGAAATCAGCTCATCACAATCATTACACATTCAATTCAACACAGATTTAGGTATTTTAAAAAAGTACTGAATGGGAATGTGTCCTTGACTGCATCGGACAGTAAAGCATCAAGTGAAACAGCCAGCTCTGCGCCTCGGAGGCTAAGATAGATAATCTTATAAATGATTCATTTGGTCTGCATATTTAATTTGGTGCTTTTGCTTTTGAAGCGATCCCAGTCAAAAGCTTTGTCAAGCACACAGCGCTACAATTTCTGCATCTAGCCAGGAGTTTTGCCAATAAAAAAGGACCAAATAATAATATTTCTGTTTTACTTTTTTGATAAATAACCACAACAAAAATAACCCTCAATATATGTGTTGCATTTCTGCACAATTTGATAATCCCTTTTGATCTCCAAACCTATTTCTAATATGTACCCTCCTCATTTCTTCATTAGCGGCTACACACAGAGAGACATGTCTGGTCCTCCAGTCTGCCACCTACATATATATCAATCTAAATAAAAACAACAAGCACCTGGCTCCGTCTTGTCCTATGATGTGACACTTTTTAAGGCAGGAGTCACTCGGGGGGGATTTCTTTGACAGAATGAAGTAAAGAGTCAGAGGCAGAGAGAAGGACGCCATCATGGTATCAGTGCTGAGAACCAGCAGCGAGGAGGCGTTAATAACAGCCAACATGAGGCGATAATGAGTATTCAGCCCTGAAGACATACACCGACACTCACACCTCCATTCATCACTATTATTATTAAACACGGAAAGAAAAAAAAAGTTTAAAACCCTTAAATGTTTGTGTGACATCACAAGGAGTGCAATTGTAAATGAAACCATGTGAGGAAACACACGTTTAGGATACATGTTTAATGAAAGGCACTCTTTGCAGGATAAATAAAACATAGCAAATTATGACACTGTATACTGTACAATGTTGACACATACAGTAACAGTCCTCAAATGTTAAGTGCTTCGTAACATAGTAAAGTGCTGAGTACCCAAGTGACCAACCAGTGTCACCTTATTGCATTTCAGTTTAAATACAGATATTGCTCTTTCTGTGGGTGAAAAATATGAATCTTTTCCACCCACACGTCATCATTATTGCATATTGTAGGATTATTAGAAAGGCATCTACTGAGCTACAACTACATCCATTGACAATTCAATACAAGCTGTATTTATATGTATAATAAACTCACATACAGTACATTTTCAAGGTCGAAATGTGGCATGCATATATTTATATATAGTACCAATTCATATATATTTTATTGTTTTTTTACTGATGAAAAGTACACTTTCATCATTTGTCATTTCATTGTCATTTCACAAATCCAGTTAAGGTATTGGCTTTCCCTATCACATGGACTACAATGAGCATTACGATCTGATTTAAATACTATAATACGTTCAGCCACAATAAATACGTCAAACTTTCAGTTACTGGTAATAATAAGAGTTAAACCTCATTTCGGCACACTTTGCCATGCAATAATAATAAAAAAGAGAACAAAGGCAAATGGAGAGATGTTCAAATAAAAGAGTGCAAAAGGTTTTTCTTTTTCCTTTGCCCTTTCCTCAATACTCACGGTCTGTCACAAATATATATCTTACATTTCTCTAATAAACATGTTTTCCCTGCCAACAGTGGATGTTGTAAAGCTTCAAAAGTGCTTAAGAGATATGTGGAAAAAAGCTTTCAGTGCAATGAAGTGATATGGGTTTGTTTTTTTAAAAAGGTGTATATTCACATTATAATAACACATTAGAGGGTGATTCCTATTCAGAGAAATCTGCATAATGTGGAGCAAAAAATGCCAAACATTAAAAAAAAAACGATTAACCAAAAGATACAAATAACCTGTGCTGCATGCAACTACTGCATGTACTATAATATAGTAAAGCAGGTTGGATTTATATTTTGCAGCCTATCTACAAGATTAATAGCAGACGTGCTAACGCGACAACAATTCATCACACAGATATTGTTACGCTGTGTCATATGGAGAAGTGCTGCTGGCGGAGCGTCCACAACTATAGATCTGCTGATAAGACAATGTGTGTGCGCTGATGTCCTCTTGCCTTACACTGGACACATTTGCCTGCCCTTGAAATTCATGCCAAGTCCTATCTAGATTTTTGCTGAATATGATGAAGTGTAGACTAACATGGAGCTGTGATGTAATATGAGCTCTGAGTATACTTCCAATTGAAATGTTACGATTTACGTTTCTGATTTCTTTTCTTCTGTGAGATAAACTTACTCCACTAATGCAGAACAGAAGGACATTTTACTACTTACATCATCTTTTCCTGTCTATACTGTATTTACTATTCTCAAGGTGAAATGTTTGTCTATAGTACAAATGGGTTATCACATGTTTCCTCAGGGTGCACTGGATGAAGGATAATGACTATACCTCTCAGTCATTCTCATCACAGTTACCCAACATAATTGTTGCTGAGTTGTGTTAATTGCACTTTGACACATCCACATGCAGGCAGACAACTTGTGTAAAGGCTGTCTCACCACACAGTGCCTATTAATACTGTAATCATCTGCACAAATGCTGCCATGTTTGGAGTACAAAATAGTGAGAAAGATAAACGGATTTCACCAGGTGTATGTTTGATTTGTCCATGTGTGTTCATGCATTTTATATAAATAAATACTTGTCTCTTAGTGCATGCCGTTTTTCTCGTTCTGCCAGGTGCCGTTACTTTTGTTCAGTGAGAGGTTGCTTCCATACTTATTAGCAGCTGACATTTTCTGTGCAGCCTCTGCTGCTGCATCCAGCACCTGCTTCTCCTCCTGCTCAGTCTCACGGTGGTAAAAATAGTTAAAGTTGGAGACGATGACAGGGACGGGCAAGGCAATGGTCAGGACACCAGCAATGGCACAGAGAGTGCCGACCATTTTGCCTCCCATGGTGATGGGGCACATGTCTCCGTAGCCCACGGTGGTCATCGTCACCACAGCCCACCAGAAGCCGTCGGGGATGCTCACAAACTGCGTCTGGGGCTCATCCACTTCTGCAAAGTAGATGGCACTTGAGAACAGGATGACTCCTATAAAAAGGAAGAAGATTAGCAGCCCGAGTTCCCTCATGCTGGCTTTCAAGGTCTGCCCCAATATCTGAAGCCCCTTCGAGTGCCGGGAAAGCTTAAAAATTCTGAAGACTCTCACAAGCCGGATGATTCTTAGGATTGCCAAAGACATGTTCTGACTAGAGTTCACGTCGTCATCAGGCGTCGTGGCCAGCTCTGTTCCCAGGGTTACAAAGTAGGGAATTATAGAGACTATGTCAATGACATTCATGATGTTGTTGAAAAAATCACTTTTGCTGGGGCACACCACAAAGCGGACGCCGACTTCAAAGCAGAACCAAATGATGCAAATGGTCTCCACGATGAAAAAGGGGTCTGTGATATACGCCAGCACGTCTTTAGTGTGGGGATGAGCGGCAGAAGGGTCCTGGGTGCCATTGATGAGTTGGGTTAAACCCGGGAGAAAGTCACTGTCATCCCTGAACTCTGGCAGAGTCTCCAGGCAGAAGATGAAGATGGAAATGACGATGACGAACACAGAAACCAGAGCTAGAGATCTGGCTGCGCTGGAGCTCTCAGGATACTCAAACAGGAGCCAGAACTGTCGCTGCAGTTCATTAGTAGGCAAAAGGACCTCGGGCTCTTTGATAAACCCTTCATCTTCACGAAACTGCTCCATCGCTTCATGACCCAACTCATAGAAAACCATTTCATTAGCAAAAACATCTAAGGGAACATTGGCCGGTCTGCGGATCCTGCCCCCCGACTGATAGTAGTAAAGGATCCCATCAAAAGACGGGCGGTTTCTGTCAAAGAAGTACTCGTTCTTCATTGGGTCAAAGTAGCTGATCCTCTTCATGGGGTTACCAAGCAGAGTCTCAGGAAACTTATTCAGGGTGCTGAGCTGGGTCTCGAACATCAGGCCCGAAATATTGATGACAACTTTCTCATCTTTTTCTTCCACAAACTGCTTCTCAAACAAATCTTCATTCTCATAATAATCCTTCGGCATCTTACTGAAGACGCTGTCAGTGGGAGACTCGCTGTTGATCAGGAGCTTTAGGTTAGAAATCAAACTGCCACTGCTAGAGTTCGCTTTGGTGGTGAGAGTTGGAGGAGTGGATGGTGACAGCCCCTCTTGACCAGACTGATGTCCACGTCGTCCTCTGTGTGGCGACTGGTGGGGAGAAGTCAAACGTTGGGTTAAAAGATTCTGATCGGGGGCCTCTGAGGTGGGTGAGGTCGGATACCCAGAGTCGCTTGGGTCACCCAGGTTGATGCCAACATCATCCATGTTTTCAAAATTAACAAGCGGCACCTCCATCGCCCGTGTTGTCACTAGCCACAGCTCCGTCTATCAGCCTGGTTCAGGAGACAGAGGAGACACCACAACCAGTGCCACGCTGCAGATCCTGGCAGGGCCTCCCTCCTCCTGGTTGTCATTCAGGCAGCTGTATGCTACTTTTCCACTGTAGCCCTCTGGGTAATCTAAAAAATAAAAGAAGGGAGAAATATTTTGTCAAATGCTGAAATCTGATTTTGTTGGTAAAGAGATTTTTACGTCAGCTCCTGTTTGCATCAGCAGAGAAGCTGTCATCTGATACTCTGCTTGGACAGTTTTATTTTTTTTTACCCAACAATTTTCTTGCATGGCCCAAACGAAAACACAAACTCTGCAAGTTTGGCTGTGAAAGTGCTTACACCCAGTATGGATAATATTATTGCTGATCATGTGCTGCAAAACTGTTTCATTTCCTTATGAAAAAAAAACACCTGAACCTTCACTTATCAAGCAGAAACTAAATGTTTAATTTTAAGCTTCTAACCTGATCTGACCTGTTCGGGTTTAGGACAGTCAATCAGCATCACCTTTACTTTGTCTTTAAGAAGCTGTTTATCATTCTATTTGTCTGCTTCGAACCGGTAACCAAATCCTGACGCACGTTTTTAGGCTGCAACCTCTGTGTCCACTTGACACTGCGGGGCCCAGCGAGACTCATGTGGATCTATTTCCACTTGCAGTGTAGCGGATAACGTAACAGTCCAAGATACAGAATTGAATCTTCTTATGTAAGGATATCATATAGGGCTTATGCAAAAATAAGTGTATTGATTGTGCCATGTCAGCAAAGAGGGGTTACAGAGTCCAAGAGAAAGGACACATGAAAGCACTGAGAGATGAAAAGAATAGTTAGATTTACATCACTGCATCTCGGACACTTTTAAAAAGCAACTTTTTTCTGCTAAAGTCTGAATTAACTGAACCTTACGTGACACTGAGCTGACATTGAAAGACACAACAGATACACTGACCTTATCCCATCAAAGAATCAAAGTGCCAAAAAGTGGACAGAAATGTATCTTTAAATGAAAAGTGTAAAGTTGAAATCCAGCTGTGTGCAGATGTCTGCACCACTCACCCGTGTCCCCGGCTCTGCAGAAGTTGTCGTGCCCTTTTCTGTCCTGCCTGGCAGCTCCGCTCTGCTCCCCCTTTTACTCCCTTCACTCTCCCTCATCCACACTCACAATCAAGAGTGTCTCTAGCTCTATTAAAGCTCCCACTGGGTAATCTAACACCGTAAACGAAACCAGAGATGCCAGAGGTACCTGCACATACTCACAAACATACACAAGCTCGCACACACAAACACAGACAAACACAAAAACACCCGTGCGGGGAAACTCACTGTATTTTGAATGTGGGGGTCACCTGGCTTTGTTCTCCCTGATCCCTCCTCCATCAGCAGGGACGTTATAGGTAAGCTCTGTGATAGGAGATTTACCCTGCAGGAGCCAATCGCTGTTTGATGAGGCAAAGGGAGTGTGGGACCCACTCTTTCCCCCTCTTTCCTGCAGAGTAAGCATCCACATGCAGGATCATCCAATCCACCCTCACCTTGGGGATTAAACTGTATTCTTCCCCTGTTACAGTACTTGTCACGGCTCTCAATACCTGCAGCAGCGCACATCTGCCCAGGGACTCCAGCTTCCTCTTGTTTACATTCTTAGTAATACACTCTGACGTGAGCTGTTATTTAATCTGACATCTGTATTCTGTGAAATTACACTGCCTGGACTGTCACAAGTGTTTTTCTTTACAGAAATCTACAACCATGTCCTGATGGAAACTGTAAACATGTCTCAGCTTCACTTTGAAATAACAAGAACTCAGAAGGACACCCGAATCAATTATATTGATAAATACCTGAATTTTTCACCAAGGGGTTTAAGGGTATATTCTGGGCACACATTTCCCCTAGAGGTGTTGAGTATAGATCTGTAAGCAGGTTCAAAGAACCAATAGAAAATAAAAGAGTCTTTTTCCAAGAAAGTCCTCCAGATGTGTTGGGGATTTTTCTCTGTGCGAACCTTTGCACCTTCCAGCTACTGAAGGATGGTAGGATTATTGAAGGGGGATCTCTGTGGTGTTGAAGAAATGTGACAAGTGCAATTAAAAGGTTAAATTAAAGGTTAAAGATGCTACACTTCTTTTTTTACACCCACTGAATTCCTTCAAGGAGTGAAAACTTTAATCAAAGTTAATCTTGCACTTTCTTAGGAGGGCAGCCAATTTGGCAGCATAGGTTGAATATTGTGTTACCTGATAGAGAACCAGTTGCCTGAATCCAGAAATCATTCACTCATCTGACTCTCATCCTGCTGCAGGCAGGAGCTGGCTGTCTGCTGGTCCCCTGTAACATTGCGGCGTATGCAGGACCACTGCAGGCTCGGGCACATGGCTTCAAGGTCACAGAAAACTGCTTTAAGACAGTATAGTCTATGCTTTCCCATACATCATCTCACAACGTCACCTTCAGCAGTCTCATTATATGTTCTCACGTGAACATGATGCACATGTGCATCCATGAGTGTAAAGTTTACACCTAAGATTATATACAAGAAAGTCCATGCACATCTAATGTATAGTAGTACAGAGGTGTGCACGTGCCCACATAAACATCACTCAGCTGACTCGACACCCTCAGTATATAGGGACCTCTTCCTTGTGGGATCCTGCAATGTCCTGGAAATGTCATTGAGAGTGCTGTCAGTCGAAGTATGACCTGTCACTTAAACACTTCATAAAAGAATCTGCTACAGGCTGAGAGAGACAGGAAGATGGACAGTGAGGGGGCGATCATAGACTGCACGAGTCAGACTGGCAGGGTAAATAATCGATCCATTCCCCCGCAAAACGATTTGTGTCAGTAAAAGAGGGAAAGAGGAGGTAAATGGATGACGAGGACTGCAGCTGCTGCAGTGTCACTCGTCTCAGGAGTCCTGACGGAGTACCAGAGGGATAACGTCCCTCCCTCTGTCCTTCCACGCAGCCCTCGATCCATCATCCATCCCTCCTCTCTCGCTGTGTCCAGCCCTCTCCCTGATGACACTGCCACCTCACCGGTAAACAGACTGTGTTGACAAAGCAATTTCTCCATCAGCTTGTGTGTGAACAGTACTGACACTGCATAGGTATAAACACCTTGTGCACACCTTTATGGAGCTTGACTTTGAGCCATGATAATGAAAAAAAATTAAATTTTAACTTTAACACTTGAGTGACTGAAGTAAAGGGAGGAAAGTTTTCACATTCTTCAGTGACAGAAGCAAAAATTACACAGTAAAAACACTACTTACCAAGGTAAATGGTATTATTTAGTTTAATTAGTACCAGAAATGTATTACAATAATATCAATATTAATAACCACCTGACCTTCTATTAATGTGCTGCATGCTTAGAAAATATTTTAATGACTTTATTGGGTTGAAATAATATATACTTTAAATTCTTTTTTGAATCATTTGCTCTGGGTTGTGGAGAAATTAAAGACACTCAGTTCAGCCTCTAACTTAATGTTTCATTAATGCTAAGCTGAAGGGAAACTCGACACACTGTTAAGGATATTATCACATTTTTGCTATATTTTGAAGTATTATAAGGTCACACATATGCAAACACTGCCAGGAGAGTAAAGACGAAAAAAAAATAGAAAACAAAAATGACTTAAAACCCAGTTGTCTGTCGATGGCAACCTGGTTGGAAATGACAGAACAAAAGCTGTGAACTACTCATCTTGCACATGATCTCAGTAATTCTATCTCAATAGCCCATATGCTCATCCATTAAGGCTGACAGGATTTCAACGTGCATGTCAGGTAGCACGGATTAGATATTCCAGCCTCGTAATCTTATAGCGGTTGTAAAGGCAGCTGGTTATTCCAGCCTAGTAATCCTATATATTGCAGCAGAGGTTCTCCCTCGTTGCAAATAACACAAGGTTGGGTCAGGAGCATACAAGGGCATAACAGCTAATGTATATAACCCCCCCACACACACACACTCCTCAGGGCACAATGTTAGGTAAGCTAAAGTGCATGTACATCCAAACCTCACAGAGGGCCACAGGTTCATCTGGATTTAGAGGCAGTGAAGCTGAAACAAAATGTCCTGAAGAGGCAGTGACCAGAGTTTGTCAGTGTCAGAATCAGGTTTACTTGATATCATGGAGTTGTCCCCCCCACACTTTTTTTTTTTAAACAAATGATGTTTTATTGATATTGTTTCATAAGATATTTTAAGATAAGATATAAGATTTAAGATATATATTTTGGTATAATTTTATTTCTAATAATTCAAGCTTGAACTTAAATAGACAATACATTACCTGCTACGTCTCCTTTTCATTTTTACAAAGACAATGTGTTTGCTAAGATCAATATAATCAGAAATTACAATCAGTTACAAACATGACATGAGGCAGACACTATATTAGGCTCTGAAATCCAACATGAACAGTGATGTCATCCTCCAGTAGTGCACAACATTTCAAATACTTCCTAATTCTAGTTTTTTCATCCTAAAAACAACTTAAATGGCAACTTTAAACAATCGGAGAACTGTTTAAAACTGCAAAAATAACTCAAGTGAATCTAAAGCATTAGCTTAATTAAGATTGTAAAACACACCCTGACATCAGAAACCAGTTTTTTGGATTTACAAAGAGACCACATTAGGCAGACGACACATCAAACAGTTCAGCCTTTGTTACATGTCACCTCCCACTATTACACGAAGGCAATAATGTCTGAAAAGACTAATGCAGATCTCAAATTCATGTGACAAGTTTAACGGTCATTAAAAACCCTGCCCTACTTCCTGAGTTTTACAGGGTCATTACCACCGTGTTACCCAACACTGTGCGTACACTATACTGTGAATGGTTCCCGGTAATGACTGTAAGTAACCTTATGAGTAATGAGTGTAAGTGAACTAACAGCCGGCGTTGCTAGTCACCTAATACAAGTCCAATTCGCACAGTTGAAAAAATATTCATCTGATGGGAGCAGCTGCATGGGAACCAACACCTTTTTCACACTTGTGTAAGTTTTATACCAATCATCTTGAACGATTATGTAAAACAGTGAAGTACAGTACATGGAAACTGAATCCTGACTTTTTCAACACCCAAACCTTTGATCATTTATGTGTGTGTGAATGTATGAATGAGAAGCAAAAAATATATAAAATACACTTCATTTACCAAAGGTGATACACAAACAAACAACACATAAAATGAGCACGTCATCGTCCTAATTCAAATAAATAAACACATCAGTCACATGAAAAGTAAGACTGAACCTGAAGTAAGCTTTTCAAGAAGAAAGTGATCCTGAAACTAGAAATGAGTGAATAAAGGCGCAGTTAAAATATGAAATATTCTGTAGAGGTTTAAAACATGCAGTACATGCAAGGAAAATTTTCAGATGCCTTGCAACTGAAATAGGTTTTTATGTGTAGAAGATATTTTTGTGAGACAGGACAATATCCTCTGAAGACCAGGGTGTACTGTCCACACCCTTTTTTCATAAAAATGGACAAAGCTAACGTGACATCATCTGTTGGTTTGTGGACTCATGTTTTGAAGCCAGGAGAATAAACGTTGCCATGTTGGTTGTTTGGAGCCAGAATGACCATATTTGGATAAACCAGAGGGAGTGAGGAGGTGGGTCTGACCCTTGAACCCGAGGTCACTGGTTTCATTGGAGACCAGACCTGTAGATCAAGCTATCCACGGCCCTGAATATTCACTCACTCAAATATTCATACATTTTGGAGCCTAATATCTACTTAATCATAATTTTTTTGTCAGCTGGTTCACCAGGTTATTAATAAGAAGAGCTGACTTTAACTAATGACATCAGAAGGACTAGTGAATAATAAATTACTGACAACTTCATATTTGAAGATGACCATTTTTGAATTGAAGTCAGTTGGAGCCAGAGTTTTGTGGAGCCAGCATCTAGTGGCCACTGGGAGTATTGCACTTTTTTGCACTTCCATATTTGCCTGGTCTTTGAATCCCACTTGCTTCTATATAAAGTTTACACTTTTTCCACAGAAGAATATAACATCTGTTGGTGTTTTTGTTTAAATAGCTGAACTGAAAAAGTTCAAAACGTTTATCTTCAGGCAATGTTTCACAGAGGATCCATTGTTGAATCTATTGTTGTAGATGTTTAAACACAATTTTCCAAAAATTTTCACGTTTGAGTCATAAACTCTCCTTTCCTTGTCCGGCAGCTGAATGTCAGTTTTCTGTTGTAAAACTCTGCACAGAAAATACTAAACATCCCAGAGAAGTAAGAATAAATTAAAGACATCACCAGACTTTAATTTGTCTGCAGTCACAGCTCGTAACAGTGTTTCCTGTCCTCTGTGTGCACTCGTCCCTTCATTGTTGGGACTGAGGATTTGGTCTGTAGCTGATAGAGACGCCTGTGCTCATTCTGAGAACTGTGACTCCACTAAGGAGATTATGTAACACAGGAGATCAGCCCGGAGAATCACCCTCATAGATGAATAGTGTGGACCAGATACTACAGACTTAATTGAAATGTCTGGATTGTTTCCAGTTGCACTAATCAAAAGACAAGTGCTAATCTTGGCTGACTCCTTGTACCCATCATGGCAGGAGGAGGTGAGCGTTCACAACAAACCAGTCGCAGTACAGTCACAGCATTTAACACCACAATTCTCAGTGGTTTACACTCACTTATTAAATCACACTTTCTTCTGCCGACATGAAAATCTTGGTCGTATTATTTTCCGCACCTCTTCTTTTTCTTTTGCTATTTGAGCACAAAAAACCCTGAATGCTGCAAATTTATTATAACACATGGTGGATTTCTCCAAAGCACAATCACACGCAGTGGGAAGAATTATTTCTCCAGCCAACGACCATACAGGGAGGATGAATGCCACACACCACCCACTGTTTTGACATCAACATTGCTCACCGTTGGACAGGGAGGTTCCACGGCTGCTGGCGCTCCGAGCTCATCCAAAGCCTCCTGAGTTACACCGAGCCTCCTCCTCACGCTCCCATATGGCCTGTTGTTGTGTACAAAACATCATAATCACGAGTAATCATGAGTGAGATTCATGAGAGAGAATCTTAGCTGACAATTTTAAACATTTGAATATGATGATCAAATACTTTGTTTATTGGTGAAATGAGCAACAAACAACAAAAGATGTCAATACTATCATTAAACAATGAAAACAGTAGTAATACTCACCAACTATCACTGCAAAAATAATCAGAGCAGCATTTACTTGACTTGTTTTACTGCTTTAATAGACAGAATATATTTAAAAATGATCAAATACACACGGTGCATCATATCCTTTCTCACATTAATAACATTTTATTGACCTAGTCTATTAGTCCTTAAAATTAAAAGCCTTATGCTGAATTTACCTCATTATCCAGCAGTGAAAGAAGCTTGTCTCCCCTCACGCATCCCGTTAGATTAAGTGTCTGACAGAGTCTTAAGGAGCAATCGTAAATCTCTCTAAAGCGTGAGGTTTTGACAGAAGGCAGGGCAGTTACAGTTGGAGACGCCATAAACAAGACAGATGTTTTGAACAACAACAGGGTTTCGGTCGATTCGATCAGTCTGGGCAACACACAGATAAACAAATCTTCACCGTGCTGGTATTTGTGAACATGCAATGTCCTGTTGATGAATTTGTATTAATGCAGCAACACCAATACAAGAAACTCACAAGGACAGTAGATGTCACTGTGAAGCTTGTTTGTGATTTATGAGCCTTTTCTTTCTTTGCACTTCTCTGCCTTGTCCATCTGCCCTCCAACTGTGTAACACGGCAGAAATGTAAGAGAAACCCCTGTTTGTGCAGCACTGGGCTCAATTTTCTCGTTGCTAGTAAAGTCCTGGACCTGTCCGCCTGCCTGCCTGCCTGCCTGCCTGCCAGGTGCTCTTGCTTGGCTCTCGATCATATTTCACAGTCGTGCGTAGGATTCAGTGGTCACGTGCCAGGTTTTCTCTGTGTGGTCACCTCTCTGCCCTCTCGCTTGTCCATTTACTGTTTGCTGAAAGTCAGTGGGGGTTGATTGATATATTGAAGGGAGATAAACAAGAAGAAAAAGAAACACACAATGAGAAAGTCGTGTCATTCTGTCTCATGCAGATTCACCAGTGTAGGCTGAGCCATCACAAAGACACAGCTTCACTTCATTTTACATAATCTTTTGCTAGTAGTGTGGGTCTGTTGCTCTGGTCCAATGTGTAAACAAATATTACAGTGATTACCTGGTGAATTTTGCATTAGCAGGTCACATTATTTTTGTATCAGGTGAAATCTCTCATCATCAATTTTAAGGTTTGACAGAAAATCTGATTCAAACATTTATGGTTCAAGCTGCAAAAACTGTGATTTCTTGAATTTTCATCGAGTGAGATCACCAGGAAAAAACGGACGTGGTTTATGACATTCCCATCAGCATAGTGCTAAGTAAATGTCATCATGCTAACACACTAAACAAAAGCCTTTTCAACAATATATCCACTACACAGCATGTTATCTTTGTGAGCATATTAGCATAGTGTGCTTAGCTTTTCAATGGTTGTACATAGACCATAGACTGTACATAGAATGGACGAAAGCTAATGTTACATCACCCGCTAGTTTGTGGACTTGCATTTTGAAGCCAGAAGTTTGGCATTTGAACATCACCATGTTGGTTGGTTGGAGCCAGAATTGACCATATTTGGATATTAAGGGAGGAGTGAGGAGGCGGGTCTGATCCTTGACCCCGAGGACACTGGCCAGTGGGTGTGAGACTCGAGTTCAGAGCTGGTTTCACTGGAGAAAATGTTTAGACTGAATACTTGATTAATGAAAATGATGATTTTTGAATTGAAGTCTTGAGTTTTTTGGGGTCGGCTTACAGTGGAAATCTGTTTTGTTTGGTTTCCACTTCTGCATTGGCCTCATTTTTGAGACCCGGCTGATTCATCCACCACTGAGTTTAGACATTTTTTTCTAGTGGTCACTTACCAGTACTGCAACAAAAAAAAATCACGTGCTGCCTAACTTGTCTTTTTTCCAACAGACCATAAGGTAGAGGTTTATGATTTTGATTTTACATTTTTTAAACCTGGAAGTTTCATATTTCGAAATCCTCTCAATAAGCTGGAAAATGTGTGTTCAAATTGTGACATCATTACAGTATAAGGCTGGCAGAAAATACAGCACATGTGCAGTGATCTGTGCAATGTATATAGAATGGACGAAGCTAGTGTGATAGGGGACTGCTGTTTCACCGTCGCCATGTTGGATGTTTGGACCCAGAAGTGACCATATTTGGATATGAAGGGAGGAGTGAGGAGCTAGGTCTGACCCTTGAACCCGAACATGCTGCCTAATGTGTATGAGAGTCAATTTTAGGTCTCATTGGACACGAGACTTGTCAATCAAACTAACCACACCCCTAAATCTTCCTCTTTTTGAAGCCTTGTATTTACTTATTTATGCTTTTTTTGCCAGATGGACCAGCAGATCACTGATAAGAAGAATTAACTTCAGCTCACGACATCAGAATGATACAGAAGCATATTCCATTCACATGAAAAAGATTAAAAAAATTGGCTCTGTTTTTCTGAATTAACAAGACAATTAAATAAAAAATAAATTATAGATTACAAAAATTGGACTCTGTTTGAAGCCTGGCATATTTTCCCAGTTTTTCCTGGAGAACCACAGCAACGTCCATCAGATCCAAGTGGTGTTTACGTGTAAACAGCTGCAGAGTCCTGAGGTTCCTGCACAAAGCTGACAAAGTAATAACAATTTTATCAGCACTACTTAAAACAAGAGCATCTCCTAATGTCTCAAACCAAACAGAAATAAAAGTGGATTAGATTTAAGAGTCGGTGCAGTCTTGTTTCCGTCAAAGAGCTTCTGCTTGGATTAATGCACCACTGTCCCATTAATGCTGAAAAACAGAGCAGATTTTTTT
>OOFC01029455.1:43402-64228 GCA_900323345.1 Pseudochromis fuscus | reverse complement strand
GGTTGAGCATACATGATATTTGTCTGGGTGGTTGTGGGTCAGGTGGTTGGGTGGGCACAAGGTAATGTTTTTTAACATACAAAGCACTTTGTGTTGCATTTTATGTATGAAAACACTTTATAAATAAAGTTTGATTGATTGATAGACTTACAAAATTAAATCAGCTTAACTTAATGCTGCAAAGGAAATGTGTTCACACCAAACGTGAACCGAATTTCTGCCACAGTGCAATTACTTAATACGTGAAAGCAAAGACACAAGTAGAAACAAATTTTGGCCCATGGGAGTTGAAAAGTTGAACAATTTGTGTTGTGTGGTATCATAATAACCTGTCAGCGTTGAGATACCTCAACCTAACCAAACGGTAGAAATGGAGGGCGGGCTTATCATCCCTGTCTCTAGCTGTCCAGAATTTTATGACATGATTTTTAGTCTGTACCGGGATAAAACCAAGATGCGCTTTTTTGCCATTTCTGGGACAGAAAGGCAGTAATATCTGCGATCACGTTAATTGTTGATGACGGAAGTGGCAGTTATTGCAGTTTCCAGAAGGAGTACTGCTCTGGGCTATTGAGGGTGAATATTCACAAGTTGAGAAATCTCTTCTCAAATCTCAATCTCAGTGAATGCAAGGTGACAATTCACTTTGCGTTTGGTGTTAACGCAGCTTTAGAGCTACTGTTTTAGTATTTGCATTTGGCTATAAATTGTACCCACATGTCTTTAAACATTGTTGTGTTTGTTGTGTCTGTCCTGAATTCCAGGTGGGTGTTCACGGTATTAGGATAGAGTTTTTCAATGAAAAAGGATCAAAACGCACCGCCACCTACCTACCAGAGGTTGCAAAGGAGCAAGGTGAGGTCTTAAGTGTCACGCATACATAGATTTCAATACATCCTCTCTTTAAAGACAGGGTATTGTACTTGATGTGCATGTTGAAAGATTCATGAACAAATTCTCCTTTTTCTTTTTTTAAATATCAGGTTGGGACCACATTCAAACCATAGATTCCTTACTACGAAAGGGAGGTTACAAAGCTCCCATCACAAATGACTTCAGGAAGACCATTAAGTTAACCAGGTAATAATGACATTTACTGGGATAAATAATCTGTGTGGATACATTAACATGTCACTGATGTACTCTACCTTTTGCTTGGACTTGTCAGTTAGATCCTTTTAGTTGATGGAAGCAGAGCCACACAGACAACCTTTATAAAGCTTATAAAAAAAGGTGGTGTGGGATCAGATATGGTCATCCTCCTCTCATATCTCTTGTGTCAGAAGTTGCTTAAAGAAAACTCCCAACAGTTTTTCAGTCTGTTTACAGCTCTTGGTGAGTAGCTACTACATGTGGGAAAAAAAACAGTATAAAGTCCTCTGCATCTTCAAAGGAACGTACAAAATATGAAATCCCCTCATGTGATGCCAGTTGAGTTGGAGCTACGTAACTAACAGTCTGAAAACATCTTGGACTGTGCAGTTTAGAAGAACTGAGTTCACCAGACGTCTCTGTGCTTGCTCCCCATCTCAGTTTAAGGTCACTTAAGGTAGCATTAGTGGCTAAGGGATGAGTGCAAAAAAACTGCAGTTCTTCAAATGGCCACTTGAGGCTCCAAAAGTGAGTCCATTCTTATAGAGGTTCGTGTTAAAATGCCCTCGTGTACAGCAGGAAAAAACATGTCATGAACACAGCTTGTTTTTGTACAAGGCCGTGAACAACTGTATGAAAGGTGAATTTTAATCATAGACTATATAGAAATGGATGAGGCATCCGACTCAAAAATGAAGCCAATGCAGAGTACCAGAAAAGTGCAGTACTCCTGATGGCCACTAGATGCAGGCTCCAAAAAACTCATAATTTTGAGAAATGAAAGTCGATTCATATTTTCCACATTCATTTTATCATTAACTAGATATAAGGCTTCAATAAGAGGAAGATTTAGTGGTGTGGTTAGTTTGACTTCTCATGAGAGCAGCTCTGAACTCCAGTTTCATGAGTGTGTCCTCGGGTTCAAAGGTCAGACCTGCTTCCCCACTCCTCCCTTCATATCCAAATATGGTCACTTACCTTGATGTTGAAATACCAAACTCCTGACTTCAAAATACAAGTCCACAAACCAATGGGTGACGTCACGTTGTCTATAGTCTTCATTTAACTCACCTGCTTAAATTGTATTAAGAGTTAAACCATAATTAAGGGTGTGACCACTTTAAGAGACAGGTGGGTGCCGTCACAGGAGGCTAACGGTAGATCTCCTTCTTGTCTTGGTCACTTTTGCCTCTAAAATAACCCAAGACGGGCGGTAGCCACATGGCAAACTTGGGTGACATCACTACATCTATATTTTATATACAATCTGTTATCGCTACTAGCATAACTCACCTGTGAATAGCGTAGGAGCCACATGTATGGAGTAAAAAGGATGCCTCTCAGTCTGTTGCGTCTGTTTTGATAACTGTATACTGTGAGTGTGTCTCTTTGTGTGTTCGTACCTCTCCTAAGTCAGTATTAGATTCAGCTCGACAACACCAACACGTCTCTCCTCGTTCTACAGGTACCGTAGCGAGAAGATGACGATGGGTTATGCAGAGTACATCGCCCACCGCCAGCACCATCACTACCAGAATGGCATTGGGCACCCTCTACCACCCTACAACCATTATTCCTGACAGCGAGCCGCATGACCAATCATTGGACCTCTCCGCGGACCTTTTCCCAGGAGAGCCTGCCCCCTCCTGGTCTAGCTATTTCTACTACTGTACCATTTTATGATGATAGTTTCCGTTGCCATGCTGGCCGTCTCCGAGACGTTGACATGGCAACGGGTGGCAACGAAGCATCATTTGATTATGGCAAGAAATCCACGTTTCTTTTTTTCTTTGCCTGTGGTTAAGTTTTTGCAGCATATGTATACCTATATCTGTAACCCCCCCTTCAGTCATATTTTTGAAAAATTAAACAAATATTAGATTGCATTAATCTTTTCAGCAAACCTAATCAGGTGTTTGATTCTGTGGATGGAAAGGAAGTCTCTTACGGTGGATTAGTCTTGCGCTTATATCGTTTAGGCTTTGCTACAATTTTTACATTTACTAAGAAATTCTTTCTTTCTCCTTGTTTTCTTTATCTTACTATCCAGACATGTAATACCATGATGTAGCAAGGCAACTGCAGTTCTCAAAGGCTGTGTCGTCTCTACTCTGATTCCTCTCAAAAAAAGAAAAAAAAACATTAACTGTTGAAGTTGTTTTAGCCTTGTAAACTCTTGTAGTGTTGTAGTTGGAACTATGTATTGGGACATGTATACTCCAAAGTATAGCTAGTAGGATTGTGATGCCCTTTGACCAGCACTTGCTGGTGGTGTTTATTGATTGAGCTCACAGTCGTGTGTGTATTTCTGTGTGTGGATATAGACACTGGTCTGTCACAAGATGAAAACCAGTAGGGTGAATTAGAAATTGGATTTTACCTAAAGATTCCCTGCAGAGAAGTTTGGAAACCTCCCCCTCTGAGTGTTTGTAGTGTTTTGTGGTGGAACCTGTAAACCCTGAACTGTTTGGCTGGAGCTTACAGCTGTGTTCCCTCTTTTTTTTTTTTTCTTCTTAAAATTACGGTAATTACAAATGAAGCCATTTTGTCTGAAGATAATCATGAAGTGATTCATCAATTGTGTAAAATGGGCTAGAAGTGGATCTGATTTCCCTGCATTGGAGAGGGGGAGCAGGCGTACCTACAAGTCCCTAAAAAAACAAAAAAAAAAGAAAGTATGCATGAATAATTCTTTAATTTAAATTTAAATAGTTGGTTTCTGAGTTTACTGGCAGGGAGTCACTTGACAGGGACATGCTCTAACTACTTAAAGCCATATTCTCTTTTTATTCCACACTTTGTAAGAGTCGCCTGATGTTGGGCTCGAAGTGTTTGGTGACCTCTGTTAGATGCAAACCAGCCTCAGGCCCAGGCTGCATCGCCAAATGCTCGTCAAACCCGGTGGTTTCAGTCATTTGTCGCTCGTCTCGTATGTCGCCCATATTGTTGTTATTGTTGTTGTGGGAAAGCATCGTCTTGCCTATTCAGATTATAGCTAACCGTTGTCACTCGTCCACTAAAGTATGATGTATTAAAACCGTCATTTTTGAATGAAGACACACCACTCGACGCACAAAAAGAAAGTGATCTAATCAACATGTTCGTGTCATTTAGAAGTGCATGTCCATCGTGCTGTTTTTAGTTGTTTAGTCGTTGAAACCGCACTACCACCGTTCTCCTCTACTCTTCAGTGAGATCCCGTTGATCTGTGTGTGTCCACGGCACAGGGAATGTTCAGATGCGTGGTCTGTTTTGTCAGCTGTTTGGCAGTAGGTTGCAGCAAACACAGTTGAATCAGTCGGAGCAGAGTCTCTGCGTGCGGCCGGGCGGCTCGCAGTTGAGGTCTACATATATACACATACACACACACACACAAAAAAAAAAGAAGCCAGGGCTTTGTAAGGACTTAAGAAGCCATTTCCCATCCAAATATGACTTGTTGTGAGTCGCATCCACACACACACTCTAGGCTAGTTGGGTTTACTTTGCAGAATGTTTGAGGATTACCATGTGATCTGCTCGTTTTGGGGTTTTTTTAGTTTGCAAACTGGAATTTTTGAGAGGTTCTTGTTACTTGACCAACATCTTTCTTCGTAACAGCCTTTACTAACTGACAGGTTATTTTTCTTTATGCAAAATGTCAAGGGCTTTTGGCACTCCATCCACAGTAACCCGAAATGACCCAGATTTCAGTTGTGTTGCCTTAAATGAATGATTTAATAAAAGATGGAGCAGTAGGTGATGCTCTGAGTGTTCCTCTGTCCCATGGTTTGCTCGTTCCCAGCTCCACCTTCACACCACAGTGTTAAGAAAAGGGCGTCAGATGATGATTTTCCTCACTTTGAATGCTACTGCTGATGCTTTTTTGGACATACAGGGGATCCTGTATGCCTGCAGCCTCCTGCTCACCCAGCTGCTCCTCAGTACTTTCATTCTCTGCAAGACTAGCTCTTAAAATGATGTTGGTCACTGTGGTGTTGTTACCCTTAATGTTTAAACCATGGGAAGACAGTTTTATGCCTCTAGAAAAATGTATCTGAAAACATACACTACATAAAGAAGAGGAACAGTCAGGCGTTCACTTCCTGGTCCATTTAATACAGCACAACCTGAATTTTTCTGCTGCAAAACCAAATTGACCATGCTCTTTTACATATATGTCTTTGTATACACATGCAATGTATTTAGTTGCATGTACGTATGAGTATGAGACCTATGGTTTTATCCATGATATGCTTGATCTATGGCTTAGACACTCTTATTAACCATTAAGAGATTTAAAAGACAAATATGGTGCTATCGGACCTCATATTGGGGTGGTCACAGCTCGTGACTGGTCATGCGGACTCATTGATCATATCATACTTAAAAGATGCTACATGTAAGATTTTCTCTGTAGTACACTGCTGTGAAATGAGTCATGACGGCACATTTTTATTACTGAAGGACGACTCACCGATGTCACCGATGCAACTCAGTAGCCCCAAGAAGCTCTGCTTTCATTAAGTCCAGTGTGGGTGAGAAACTATTTTTTTGGGATCAATTCCCTATGGGAAAAAAAACGGAGAGTTATTCTGAAGGACAAGTCCCAGCAGCAACACGTCACAGGGGCTATAGAATGTACTGTCAATGGTCGTCATTACGATTTAACAGCGATATATTGGGAGAAAATCCTACATGTGTTACTTTTACTATCCTTGATATATGCAGATCTGTTCAACAGGTGTTTTTTGTTTCCTACCAGTGCAAGTCAACACCCCTGCAGGTTTGAAAGGACAAGAAGTCACACGTTAACCTCCTTCCCCTCGATTACTCCCTACACTGTGGCCCAACCTCATGGCCTAGTTTGTCAAGGTGTGTGAAGTGTCGTTCGCTAGATCGGTGGCAGTAGTAGTGATCGTTGCCTCTCCAGGAAGATGGGATGCTGTTGTTTTTTTATTTGAAACAGAGCACATCCTCAGTTTTCCTTCTAGCTGCTGAATTGTGTGACCTCCTCTGAAAAGGCAAGGTTTGAGTTGACTAGTGTTGCTGAGGCTTTCACAGCCTCTTATTTTTTGTTTTCTTAAACTACGTTGAAGGTAAGCATCTCCTATAACGGGACGAAGAGTTAATGTTTCACGTAGAGCACGCAGAATATGAATCCTGCTTCTGTACTGATTAACTGTTTTAAAGCATTGATACCTCATGGGACATGTTATGGAACGACATTAGTAGTTTGTTGTAGCAGATTGTGTTTTGGTTCCATACCAGGGTTAGAGTTCAGCCTCAGCATTCCTTGCGTGGTCATTCTCATATTTCGTGGAATGCTCAAGCTCATGTTACCTTCGTATGTTTGACTGAACCAAAGATGCCAGCGGCCATGCCCAAATGCTGCTCTTCAGGCCTGGCTTCCTGTCCTTCCAAAAACCACCCCTGCAATTGACACAATGTTCTTTATGTCTTTTTTTTTTTTTTTTTTTTTTTTTTGTTATTATTATTATTATTAGTAGTAGTATTATTAGTATTATTATTGCTATAATTTTCAAAATGAAAATCCCATGGTGTGCCTCCTAGCTTTATGGGTTTATAAATGTTTTTTTCCCTAAAGACCAGCAGTTATACTTTGTATAAAAGATGGATTTTTCCTTATTTTTTATGCCATTAAAGATGAAAAAGCCTGTTTTCTTTACTCTGGACCCAGTAGCTGCACTGGTATACAATCGCACTGATAGATAGAAAAAAAAAACGGAAAAAAAACAAGAATAAGTGAATCAATAATAATAATGATAATGACAAATGAAATAAGAACTACAATAAACTTGTGTTTGAAACTTTTATTATAAAAAAGTATAAAAAAATAAAATAAAAAAAGAAAATGACTGTTTTTGTACATCAAAATAAATTCTTTTCAAAAGAATATTTTGGATCTAGTTTCAAAATTATTTTAGTGGTTTTCTATGTTCTGAATTTTTGAGACTGACTTCTAAGATGTGTCACTGTACAAAATGAATTTTTTCTGTTGCAGTGGCCTGATGGGCTGGGAGGGTTGCCTGGTGTAACTCCTCATACCAACTTTTATTTCTTTTCCTTTTCGATTTTGGATCTTTTTCTTTTGTTTTGTTTTGTTTTTTTCCTCTGCTTTAGTAACTTGAAAAATGTTGATGGAATAATATGAACTGGGAACTTAAAAAAAAATCCATCCCCTGTAGAGCTAGACCCTTCCTCCTTTCCTATTGAATTGCTGTTAGTGTGATGAGACTTGAAATGGGCATTTATTATGATAGTATGACTCCAAAAGAAGAAAATAAAAGACAAAAATAAACACAAAAAAAACAAACAAAAGAGAAAAAAAAGAAATTAGCAAAAAATTGCAAATGAAAAGTGTGGGGAGGGTTGAAAGAATTTATATAGATGGGTTATCTGAGTATGTAAGCAATGGCTGTGAAGATAATGTAGTTTTAAACATTGTTATTACCTTTTAAAATCATTTATTCAATAAAAAATACAAAATCAACTGAAAAGAAAACACGTGTCATTCTATTGTCTTTTATTATACATACACAGCTAAAGTCACATTTAATATAACTGTGTGGGAGTTCAGTTGATGACTGACAAAATATCCACACATCACACTGTTACACTTCACACCTCCTTCAATGATGCTCATCCTTTAACATCTTCACTGAAATCTGTATCTGCTGTTAAATGATCTCTGCATGTGCTCAGGCTGAGATTATTCTCCACCAGAATAGTGGAAATCATTGCCCAGTAAAACCTCTCCTCAGCTACAACACTGTAACTCTGTTCAAACTACGTTCAGATGCATTGATCTGTCAGTGCTTTTCTCAGGTGATCACAAGTGGACAGCGCTAAGTACAAGTGAATGACCACCTAAATGCATGTGGAGGTGTTCTGTGATACATGCAACCACATATCTTCTGTAGTGGAAACGCTGATGTCGCTGTCTTTTGTCTTACTCTGTAATTCGACACTTTGCCTTCTCCTCTACTTTAACTTAACAAAATCTGGCTTTCTTCTGGAGAGTTATGTGAAACTGTCGGCACTGACGTTGCCGTAGTGACGTGAACACAAGTGGTTGGCAGGATGTTTTAGAGACATAATTAAAATACACTACCGTTCAAAAGTTTGAGGTCACCCTACAAAAAACAATTTGACCAATTTTACCAAAAACAAGTATCACAGTAAAACATCTGTAAACTACAACTGAGCACAAACAGCAACCACAACATCAAGTTACACTGAGTAAATGTCTCTGAACCAGCAAAACGTCCCCCAACCATATCTCTGCCTCTCCTGAGTCTGACAGTGGGAGAGAGTGTTTCCCGTCAAGTCTGAAACAATGTAATCAGAGTAAAGCATGTAGAACAAGCTGGTAGATCCCTCAGTCTGTACATGGTCATTGTTGTCATTGGAAAACCATTGGTTTGATAGGGTGACTCCAAACTTTTGAACGATAGTGTACATCCGATCACCCATTTTAAAACCAAGCGTGAACCCACCCTGTGACACATTACACATTTTATTTACTGTAACAAGCTAGGCGCAGAATATTCACAGCTTAAAAATATGTGAACTTGATGTGACTTCTCAGCTGCGTTGATGTATCAGTGCTTTCCTGCAAATATGTGAAATTAATTCAGGCGTTACACACTTTATTGATGTTTGGACTCGCAGTGGAGCATGCTGGGGATGTGCTGTGGCTGTAGGCTTTATGAAGATTTAATTTTATGGCTGCAGATAACTGATAAAGATAGCTCACATGAACGCTAAAATCTAGGTCATGATTGCTGTTTGTGACAGCCGGGCAATGTGGAATGATGAAAAGCTCGAATTAAACTGTAGTAGCTGAGTTTTGCCAGTGTTTGTTCATTAGAAACATGTCCCACTGTACCACACTGTAAAACATGGCTCCGACCTGCCATGTGTTATCAGTCCAGGGTGTTGCTAGTACACTGTGGGCCTCCTTATAAAAGCATGACTTGTGCATCCCTTTATAGACACGGTTGGCGACCTTGTAATGGCGACTCCCAGCAGGAAAAAGCATCGTGACACAAAGAAAAGGTCTCAAACTGGTCTTATGAACATGAATGTGAGTTTGTTGGGAATTAGTGGAATATCAGTCACCAGATCAGAAGCCAGGAGCAGGTGATTTGCAGCATTGATGTGCAGAAATAAGGTCACACCATCATGTTATGTTCTGTGACACCCTGTTGACACTCGGATCACGACAACAAGAGATATGTGGTCGCATGCATCCCAGACCACCTCCCCATGTGGTTTGAGTGATTGGATCTCAGTGTGTTTTGGTGTAACTTGTGTTTAGCGCTGTCCACTTGTGCTCCTCAACTTCTAAACAGAAATATCCATCCACTGAGTCTTGTAGAGATATTCAGGTCCGCACCATTACATTACATTTAAACCTTTCAAACTGTTTTCATTTGGCCACACTGCAAAAACTGAAATGTTAGCAAGTTTTAAAAAGCTTGTTTAGACACATTTTTAGTAGCAAAAAAAATCTCATTGAGCATTTTCTGCCAAAGGAAATATGTCTTTTATTTTAAGCAAATTATTTCTGGCTTCTTCTTAGTAAATTTTTAAAGCAGATTTCAAGCTGTGTTTAACCAGTAACAAGGTAAATAAGAGATTACAATTTATTGTAGCAAAGACACAAGATTGTTTTGCTTATTTTAAGACGGGGATGATCTTAATGCAATACTTATTTTTATACTTTTATTTTTTTAATCTTCAAATGCTCCTGATACGTGTACGGCACTAAAATGTAAAAGACAGGATGTTCATGTTCAGATTTCAACTGTGCGACATGTCAGAACAAGAAATGTAAGAAATGACAATGATTAAGTTTTTTGATGTAATTTCACATTGAAAACATTGCAGCTGCAGCTGTTTCCTTTGATGTTGTAGGAACTGCACAAAACAAAAAGTGTATCTTCTTGCCACTCAGTGGGTTGAGACTTTGGTTGGGAACCGGAAGGTCACGGGTTCAACTCCCACCATGGTCAAAACACAGAGTGCACTGCAAGTAGTTATCTATCTGGGATGACTTATTTCAAGATTTTAAAATCTTATTTCAAGATTTCTCATCAAGTACAATTAACTTGCTGCATGGACAGATAATTTCTCTACTTTCAAGTAATATTCTCTTGAAATAAGTGTTTATGGCTAATAGTTAGGCCCTGCTTTTTTGCAGTGCAGTGACCAATGCTTGACTGATGGCCCTAAAATGTTGTTATGTTTTCATACTTGCTATATTATATAATTTTAGGAAATCTATGTTTCAAATGTTCTGTTCTAATGTGGAGATTTATTATACTACCAGTAACAAAACCTACAACATGGCTCAGCTGTATGCATTTGGAATTTATTATGTGTACAGATGCAAGGATTCAAGGTTTACTTCTGGATTTTTAATTGTTTTTAAGCCATCGTCATCACACAAGCATCTTTATGGTTACACTTGTTGATATTCCCTTCCCCACCCAAACCTAAATCTAATTCTAAGCCCCCATACACACAACACACAACACACACATATATACTATATATAACTATCCAATATCTGTGTCCATATTGAGCTGCACGCATGTCTCATATGGAGCTGTGACTATAATAAGGAGAGGAATCTTCACATGCTCCGCCTGCACTTCTGCCAGTTCCTCCATCGAAACGACTCAGCAACCATTCAGGAGCAGCCTGGGCAGGTGTATCTGAAAATACTTCGCTGCTTGTTACATGATATTCAGGGCTAAGTGCTCGGAGATAGTTAAGTGGTTCAGTCTGCTGCCTGTGTGTAACCACACACGAACTCTGGCCTGAGATCAAGTCCAACCAGTACTTTACTGTCTCTCCTGAGTCTGCCTCCGGGCTTCCATCTGTCTGAATAAATGATACTGATGAGTGTATGAACTTAAAAGTGCTGGTGTAATTAGCTGTAAACTCCACCACTTTCACTTTCACATTCAATTCACTGTACATCACCGGGGACCTCTGTCTGTGTGTCCGCTGCATCGGTTCGATTACCCGACTGTGTGTGTTGCAGCATCCGCAACCAGCTTTTGAAGAGGAGAGCAGCATATTTCAACATCCTTCTCCTCTTAATCCACAGTCACCTTGAGGCCTCTTTGCAGCCACTGTGGTGGATTTAGATTCAACCTCCTCACTTATCTGTCTGCAATCATGTGGTGCTACAGGAAAACTCTCTGCAGCACACTTCAGTCGATACGCAGCACTTCAAGCTTTTTACCCCGTCTGCCCTCACCGAGAACGATGAACCAAAACATGCAGCACAGTTAGATCTGAGGAATAGTTATTTAGACATTTTGGGACATGCATTTCTTTTGAGTTGAACGAGAAGATTGCCAGAAGTTGTTTAGCTACCTTGTGTATAGATAGAAACATCTCACCTAGCTCGGTTTGAACATCATAAAACCCACTTACCTGCCCCTGTAAAGCTTACCAGTTACCCTGTAGCATCTCATTCGTTCAATCACATTCATTGGCAGGTTGAGAAATGTTTCTGCATATAAACCCTTCATAATTCAGAATTTTGAACAGATTAAACAAATATAAGCAGAGGTCAGCATGTTTCATTTCTAACAAGTTATTACACTACACACAAAAAGTGAGAGATGGGTGAAATTTCAGAGTTCATGCTTCAGTGACATTATACACTGAAAGTAGTGAATTTAAGTAGAAACATGCAATGGTAATTTCTAAATCTCAAAGTGTTTACTGATACAAAAGTTAACAACAGTGGCAGGTGGAAAATGTCAGTGTTTCAATAACATGTCATGTGTCCTGGAGCATCAATTACAGCTGGAAAACAACGTCTCATGGTGTTAACAAGTCGACTTTTTGCCTTATTGCCGCTCTTCTTAAAGAGCTACCCTCAGGTCGATGAGGTTCTGGGCTGCGGGGTTATGATCCTCTACATGGCGACTCAGCTGATCCCACAGGTTATCTACAGGATTCAGGTCTGGAGAAAGTGCAGGCCGCTCCGATTGAGGTTCCCCAGCCTCCTGCAGTCGTTCCCTGATGAAGATGAAATCAGGCCTGCGTTGCCCCTGCAGAGACACAGTGACTGGATTAATTATGTTATTACAGTCTCGGCTTGTCACAGTAGGGCAGTTCTGTATTGACTGGACACACCTTCCCAGACTGTACCCCCACCACCTCCAAAGCTCTGTCTGGTGACAACAGTGGCTGATGCGTAACGGTCTCCAACCAAGGTGGCGGCCATCATAATATCAAATCTCAATCCGTAAGAACGCAGACCCATTTTTCCCTAAAGGAAAATTCTGAAGGATATAAACAGATCAAATGCAACATGATGAATACATTTCTGAAGATCTGTGTTTTATGTATGTCACACGTGACGGCACCATGAAGTTAAATAGATGTTACTGAGGGACTTCATGAGTTAAAGTCAAGGACAGAGCTGTATATGGAACTTACCAGAACATTTAAAGGGCGTATGGCATCTGTATTAAAATTGAAAACATTTGACACAGATTTTCACATAATTTCCTGCAGACTTGTGAACAGCACCATCACCATGTCCCTCTCTAGCACATCCCAGTGGTGCTCTGTTAGACTGAGATCTGGCCACAGTGGAGGCCAGTAGAGTACAGTGAACATGTTGAAGAACCCATTAAGAGATGATCGGAGCTGTGTGACGTGGTGTGATGTTGTTGACAGTAGCCATTAGGAGATGGTCTACTGTGGTCAGACAGCATTGGTACTCTGGGGCTAAAAGTGTACAAAGAAACTACCACTGGACCATTACACCAGACATGTGGATCTGCTTTCATGCTGTTTACACGCACAGGACGAACTTGTTTATACTGTAGCCTCACATTTTGAAGTCAGGAGTTTGGTATTTGAATGTTGCCTTATTGGTTGTTTGGAGCCAGAAGTGACCATGTTTGCAAATGACAGGAGTGAGGAGGTGGGTCTGACCCTTGAACCTTAGGACACTGTCCTATGTGTATGAGACTCAACTTCAGCACCAGTCTCATTGGAGACCAGACCTGTCAATCAAACTAACCATGCCCCTAAATCTTCCTCTTTTTGAAGCCTAATGCATCTTTAAGGGTGGAATAATTTTCAGATGAACCACCAGATCGCTGAGAAGAAGACTTGACTTCAGCTGATGACATCCGAATGATTTGTGGAAAAAATGTATAATATATTGTATTGACTTTTTTCAGAGCCAGCCTCCAGTGGCTGTTGGGAGTATTTCACTTTTTTTTGCATTTCCACATCGGCCTCATTTTCGAGACCCACCTGCCTTGTCCATATTTATTTATTAGTCTATGTTTACACCAAATCAGTGACTTTCTCCAGTGGCTGCTTCATGAAAACTCAAAGTACACAATGAGAACTGTGGTCAACTAAAATCACTTTTATTGTCAATACAGCACATACACTCAACTGATAGAAATACAAAAGTTTCTCTTATCCCTTCTTTACAGTGAAGTATAGAATATGCTACAGTAATAATACACACACTCCTCATAACTTAAAATGATTTATACCATGACTGACATCTTCCAATTATCAGTGTTAATACTTTCCTTCCAATAGGTAATCAATAAATTACCCACACAGACTTCATGCAGATCATCAGATGCAATGCTTTTTTTTTTTTTTTTTTTTTTTTGGAGAACAGACTGTGACTCGGTGTGAAATCGAGTCGCTTTGTCAGATTAACTTGAGGATGAAGTGAGAAATTCTCTTCAAGTGTCATGATGCAGGATTCCAGCTCAGATACACATTGCCAGGATCTGCTGGGATCTTGGCAAACAACACATTTATACCAACGATGCGCTCAAGGTCATACCTTGTTGAATATGGTCCGACATCACAATAAAAACACACAGACAAAAATAAACAAAGAAAGAAACGCAACCTCCTCGGCAGAGGTAATAACAATAACATCCCAGTGTAGATCCATAAATCCTCTGAATCGCAGCATGTAATACATCCTCGTGTCCCCCGATTATCACAACTGGAATGGTCTGAACAGGCTGGAGACAGAAAGGCAAAAAAAAAGAAGCTGCTTACAATAACATTTTCATAACCTGCGCAGGAGTGTGTAGTACAGCGGGAACAGAGGAACACCATGAAGTTTCTATTTTCATTCGCAACACTGAGAGGTGATCATACAAAAAAATCTGCACACTACAAATGAAGCAGCAACTTTTACGAACAGCTCAACATTTGAAATCTCCAAGAAGCACTTTGAGACCAATAAAAATGGCAACTTAACCTACTAACATACGATCTAACTAACACATAAAGAACTTAAAGTGTAACAACTGCAGATCAGTAGAGACATTTGGATGACTCCTACTTTCTGTACTCTAAATGTTACCAAAAAAAAAAGGCAGCTTGAGAAATCTCCCACAAATTCACTTACTGATTTCTGGAAATTAAATTCCAAAACAAATAAACAAAAAGGATAATAAAAAGAAAAGGGGGTGGGGCCCCTCCAACGTTAAAATACCAACCAACCTTAAAATGCCCGTTTACATTTGTGCATGCAAGTATGTATGTGAGCCAATGACAACACTAGAAAGAATGACACATTGATTCACTGGCCCTGAAATGCTCACTTGCGTCAGTAAAACAGATGGTAAGTCTTAAAAGATGCAATAAAATGTTGATTCTTTAAAAGAAAAGAAAACTCTCCATGTAAGAGCAGGCATTCAGAGTGAGAAGGCGAGGTCTGAGTGCGTCTCTGTGGACACTCAGTCCACTTTCTTGCTGCGCAGTCGCAGTGTGTCCAGCAGGTATCTGCAGGCTGAGCCGCTGTGTTGCGAGAGGAGGGTGAGGACCTTCCCGTGGATGAGGGTCAGCAGAGTTTGGTGGCCCGTCGCCCAAACCCGGTACCACGGTCCGTAGAATGGATCGGACACGGCCGGGCACAGCATGTTGTTCAGGTTGACCTCAGTCGCCTGGAGGAGGACGGAAAAAACACGGCGAGTAAACACAAGACCCAGTTTGACTGAAAAGTAAGAATTATCCAGTTGAATAATGAGGTTTTTAGCAAATGTCATGGTTGACTTCTTCATAATCAATCATTTTACTGGATTTTTGCTCCACAAAAAAAAACACCATTAATTTGACTAAAGGATGAGCTGACAGCCTGCAAATCCTCTACAACTTATTATTCTTCTGCTGGATGAGTCGCAGCTTTTTATCACTTCAGATTTTCTATGTTTTATTATTGTTTAATCTGCTTGACATCTGCACAGGGTGGAAAAAAATGACAGCACACAGATAAATACTAGAATTTTTTGAGCTAGATCACATTCAGAGATCAGCTTGTTTACTAATATTGCAATCAGACAGCCACTACTACTTGGCCTTGATTGTAAATCTATGAACGTAAGCTCAAGCTGATTAATTGGTGTTTAGCACAAAATGACACAATGAGTGGGGAAAAAAAACAACTGTAATAAATTCAGAAATTAGCTGTAAAAAATAAAAAAAGAAGACAAACTATGAAATTAACTTATCAATGCCAACCTAAAAATAACATATTTAACTTTTCAAGTCATCGTAGTACAAACACGTTAAAGGTAAATATATGAAACACTCTTGAGTGTTATCCAAAATTATGTGATGCAAAATTCAATACATATCTTGAGTTGTGTGCAGATGAATCTTAAACTATATATGCATCCATATATGCATGTGAGGAATCACTGTGTATTCTAGCTATATGCTGTAGTCTTTCTGGTGGATCAACAGAAAACTTATTGTAGTATGATTATAAAGCCTTGTTATTACTCGACCCCAACTTAATATCTAACTTTTTAAATTTCCTAGAAAATTAAAAGGAATAAAAAAAATATATATATGGTCAAAAATACTGGTTGGGAGGTAGACTATGATATAAACTAAGTATTCATGGGAATGTCTGAGAATAAAAAGCTCATACAACTAATTTATCCATCTCTGAAAGTTGGAATTCACTCATTATGGATGATTTCATGAAAGCTGCCTCACAACTTTTTCATAAATGGTCAAATATTCCTGAAATTATTCTGATAGGCTTTCAGTGTGAGGATGTGATCTCTACAAGCATGAGCTCCGCAGGGTGAAATAAGACATTTTGTCCAGCAGAGGGCTCCATCTCACCAGGCCAAGGATCTGCAAGAAGAGGAAGTGGTAGAGGAAGAGGATGCCGGTAGAGAGCAGCGCCCACCACATGTCTCCCAGAGGCTCGGGCTTGTACACACCTGCACACACAATCATATAACAACACATCTGAGCGAGCACATGAAATGTATCTTATACGTGCCGACTGAGACCTGCTGTTTCATACACACAGGCACACTCCCCACTGATGTGTGTAAGGAGGAGCTGAGGCAACATAGTAGCAAATAACAGGATATGGTGTCAAACTGGCTTTTCCTGTTTCCTCACTGCTGGCATTTACTAAAGGAAGACCAGAGTTCACTGTCACTGCATCAGCTTCACTGGAAACATGAACATTTCCTTTTGTGAAGCTTCAGTGTTAAATTACTAATTCACAATGATATTGTTCTTTCTCACACAGGGATCCATGTGTCTGTGACAAAGAAAAAAAAGTATATGTGGCTGTAAATGATTCATATCTCAGTTCATCATTCTACAGTAAACAGAGTACTGATGTGAGCCATGACGACAGTGGAAAGGACAAAGTGGGTACCAAACATCACTGACAAATAAAAATGAATCAATCCATCCATGAGAAAAAGTTGCCGTGGTGTTATGTGCCGTTGAGCTGGCATGTGGAAGCCAGAAGGAACAGGGTACTGATCAGTGCCTACCTCCTTTCCTGAAAAGGTAAAGAGGCACCAGGTACAGCATGGAGTGCTGGATGTAGTAGATCTCCTTCTCGAACGGCAGCTGAGTAGTAAACAGAGAATAAGTCATTTCAATTATTTACAAAAGACATCAGCAAGCCCTGAGCAACAGCCTTATTTTTCTAAACCCTCTTCTTCAGTAGTATTACTTAAATCTAAAAAAATGTGAGGGGTGAAGTCACTTTCACCATTTCCCTTACAGCTAGTGAGTCATAGGGTCGCTGAGTCACTTTATCCACAATCAGGTCAGAGATCTGTGCTTCTCAACTAGTAAAAAATATGAAATAGTTCTGTGTCTGTATCCACACTTCATGTACAGTTGACATTAATGCAAAGCAACCATCCTTCTGCAAAATGAACGGTTGCCAATGCAAACCAGTTCTGTGAAGGTATACTTCTTTGTTTGTGGTAAAACTAGTTTGCTCTTTTGTTCACACAGGGAAATACAGATGTGGTAAAACACATTTCCCCCTTTTTCTTTGGTAAGAACTGTGCTGTGCTGACAGCATTTACCGTTGAGGACATCATGTTCGAGGTGGTGCTTTCACCACCCTTTGTCTCATTTAAGCAAATACAATTTATTTACAATTAGTACATTATTCTCCTCTTCATCTCCACATCTGATTCGCTCTGATCTCTTTCATTAAAACAGCAGATTTCCATCCACAATCAGCTCCTACTTCCTGACACTTCAACTTCTTGTCCTGTTCATGTTAGAATCTCTTCTTCAGATTCACGCTCTAGTTGACAAACTACTTCTATTTAAACATCACATTTGTATAAAGTATTCTATTCAATGTGGAGATAAAATGTCAGGAAGCAGTCTTTTTAAAGATGTCACAGCTAAAGGGTAACACACTTGTTTCGCTTGTCGAGCTGTCGTGAGAAGTGGGACATGTGGATAATGAACACACACCTCCCTCTGTTAACCTCGGAGACAGAACCAAGGTGTGTGGATGAGATCTGAAGATCAGCGGTTACTTACCAGTCTGGTGTTGACAACAGGGAACATTAGAGCCAGTAGTGCTCCATTCAACATGTGGACCTGCAGCCTGAAAAACATAATGATGAAAATGTCACTACACAGTGAAAATGCCATTAAAATCAATTAAAGAAAAAAAAAGATAAAACTTCATGTCCCCATCACTTCTGCCTGAGACTCTAAGGAAAAGCTTTAACTATCATTTCTACATTTAATGCATCATTGCATTAGTGACATATTGACTTGAATCAATTAGTGCTGATGTAAGCGCAGAGGAACAGGTGGAGGACAGCGGAGGTTATGTTCAGTGCTGCTGAAAACCAATCAGAGTCAGCCCTGATGCTGTTAGCAGCAGCTGTCTCTGACACTTTGGCAGGGTCAGCTCCTGGTGGAAGTGTTGATTGTGAAAAGTCAAGTCAGTGATGCTTCAGGCTATTACAGCCTCTCAATGTGTGTGTGTATGTGTGTTGCTGTCTACTCGACCAGGCCACGAGCAGATGGGTCCTCCTTTATGAGCAGGTTCTGCTAAAGGTTTCTTCTTGGTTTTGGAAATATGGTTTGGAGACTTGACATTTCTACGAGCCATTAACAAATCATAGTTGATTCTGATGGCTTCATAGATGGTTTTAAGATGCATCTCAGGTGATCAGATCACAAGTGAACAGTGCTAAATACAAGTGTAAACAACCACCAAGGCGCACTGAGAGCCAATCACTCAAACCACATGTGGAGGTGGTCTGGGAAGCATGTGACCACATATCTTTTATAGTGTAAATGCTGATGTGTCCCCGACAAGGACGAACCAGAAAATACATCATTGTATTTCTTGAGTTCAGTCTCTTTAATCTTTTGTGCTCATTTCTAACTCATAAACAACTTTGTCCTCTCACCTACACCAGTTGGAATATCCCGCACATTGTAAATAGCTCTTGAATCATTTTATCTTCTCCTCTCTAATAGCTAACAGTTTACATCTGCCGCTCGTCTAGTGAATTACATGAAAACTGTATGTGAGCCCTGATGCTGCCATAGTGACATCTGAACATAAGTGGTCAGCAGGACCATTTTGAGACACATGTACAGGTATAAACAAAAATGTGTCTCGGTTATCCACTTGTGATCTGATCACCTGAAACGCATTTCAAATCCAAGTATGACCAGGGTCTCATTCATTCATTATTAGTATGTTTTTGACTATATTTAAGTCTTTTGTTTGTGCACGTTCTCCTCCAGCGGCCTCCGCCTCACTCACCATTCAGCGCACACACAGCCCGTCTACTGCAGACAGAGGGAGTGTGATGCTGGTTCAGTTAACTTGTGCACTCACAGCATGAGGAAAAAGTGATCGCCTTACTGAGATTTATCTTAAGAGGCACTGCATACAGTATAAAAGCCCAGGAGCTTATGTGTCAGAGTGTGGACCTCCATCTATCTCCTCCTCGACTGCGCTTTTTGTCAAATGAGCCAAAATAACTGTTGTGACAGCCAAGGTCGTTGGGAAAACACCAGTGCTGTAGGAATGTCAGCTCAAATGAGTCCAGCTGTCACTCTGAGGGGGGCCTCTGGACCTTTTTGGAAAAACTCACCACATTTATTGATCATTGGCCAGCTTCCACTGAATATGTTTAACTTGCTACACCACCAGATTTAATTTTCCATATCTGCACATGTATCATAGACTGTTTATAGAAATGGACCAAGCAACCAGGTCTAAAAAATAAGGCCAATGCAGAAGTGCAAAAAAGTGCAATATTCCCAGTGGCCACTAGATGCTGGCTCCAATTGACTTCTCAAAAATCTTCATTTTCAACCCTGAAATATTATGTCAATACATTTTTTCAGCCATTCTGATGTCATTAGCTAAAGTTTATTCTCCTCCTAATGATCTAGTGGTCCATCTGTAAATCATTTCATCATTAATTAGTAGTTAGTCTTCAAAAAGAGGAAGACTTAGGGGTGTGGTTACTTTTATTGACAGGTCTGGTCTCCAATGAGATTAGTGCCGACGCTGAGTCTCATACACACTGGCCAGTGTCCTCAGGTTCAAGGGTCAGACCCATCTCCTCACTCCTCTCCTCATATCTAAATATGGTCATGTTAGCTTCATCCATTTCTAAATGCAGTCTATGCTCCACACATGATTCCATCAAATATTCATTTTCCATTTGAGCTGTCGGCTACTTGTAACTCTGAGCGTAAATGTTTACATCTCTGAGTACATAAAGACTCGAAAACTCTTCTGCTCTCCTGAAAAACCAGAACATGTTTCCAATGCCTGCAGCTATTTAGCCTGAATAGTAAATACAAGCAGCTGAAACCAAGCAGAAGGAGAGAGTACTGTTGTCTTTGGATGGAGCCAGGCTCCCATTCTTGAATACAGATGCTGCTCCTGTGTGCTTGTTCTACACAACAATATGGTCAGACTGGTGTAAGAGCTGGAGCTGCATGTAGAAGAGCCACAGAGCGTAGCTGTGGAAAATAATGTTTCATCTTCCTTTTACCATCAGACATTAATGTCCTGATCAAAATCATGGTATTTCATGCTTTTAACCCTTTAGTTATGGTTGAATTTGTTTTTTTTCCACATTAGCCTTTCACTGCATTTTCTTTACATCTCTTAATCTTGTAAGCTGCTGCTTCATGAAAGCTTTTATTGTGAAGCATCGATCAGAAATACAAGATATTTGCAAAATTAGGTTAACTAGAGATCAATAATGTGTCTGTTTCAGGCAATTATTGCAACTGATCAATGTTAAATATTGCCAGGAGAATTAGTAGATTATAATTAGATAAAGAGTTGTGGATGAGTGCAACTTCTCAGCAAAGTAACCCTCTCTTTTTTTTTTTTTTTTTTTTTTTTTTTTTTTCTTATTCCTG
>OOFC01029455.1:9535-42259 GCA_900323345.1 Pseudochromis fuscus | reverse complement strand
CATGATAACTAGTTACCTCCACCAAGGGAGGCTATGGTTTCCTGTCCTTCCGTTAGCAACATAGACCTTGTTTATACTTGGTTTTAAAATGCATCTTGGGCGGATCGGATCATGAGTGGACAGCCGAGACACATCTTTGTTTACACCTGTGTTTAACGTGTCTCCAAATTGTAATGCATTTATGTTCAGATGTCACTACGGCAACGTCAGGGCCTGCGTACAGTTTTCATGTAACTCGCGGGAAGAGTGCCAGCTTTTGTAAACAATTATCACAGTTAGCTAAAAGAGGGAAGGAAAAATGTTTTAGGAACCATTGTACATGTACTGTTTGTTACCAACATTTTTGCTCCTCTTCATCTTTGTTTGGTTTTTTTTAAATGACCAAATATGGACATTTCTGGCTCCAATACATTTCTAACTCTGGTCCTATAAACAGGACCTTCGTTCTGTCTTCAGTTTAACAAAATATAACGAGGCTACAACACTGAAAGACAGACATGAGCCAGAGGTGAAAACACTTACCTAAATACAACCATTGCTGTTTTACATGGCGGGCAGGCCAGCAGGAAGATCTGTGGAAGAAAAACACAAAGAGAAGAGAAACCACATCATCACATTAAACTCATATAGACATTATGGAGCGGTGTGAATGCTTGAAGAGCTGGAAGCTATCGGAGCTGCCAGCAAGGAAGACTCGCTTTAACAAGTTTGTACTAACATAATAAGAACAGAAGCTTTGAACAGAACATCCCACGGGCAACTGGAAGGTGATTCAAATCAAAAAATTCAGAGTTAAGAGGAAAGGAGGAGGAGGACAGTCATACAATTAGAGTGGAATTTGAAAGCATTACGATGGCTGCCAGGGGGCTGGCATTAATGTATTTCACTGCCGGATTTCAAGCAGAACTGTCGACTCAAACAATCTACATGTTCACAGCTACAAAAAGGTAGGCTGCTGACGTTTTGTTTAAAATTCAATTTGACAACAAAGGAGAAAGCGATTTGAAATTATCCACTGTCAAAAAAATATTCATCTCAATGAGCTGATGGAGTTGTTGAATGAGAACATGGGTTACAGAGTGGTTTGTAATCTGTGCTGTGTGACCGGGCTGTGGAGGCCTGCAGGATACTGCAAACATGGATTGGTTCAAAACAGCATCTGACAAGAAAAAGTTGCTTTGCCTGAAGGCTGGAAACAAAATTACAAGAAAGCAATTGGTCTGAGATTTGTTGTACAACTACCCACTGGCCATGGGCCTTTGTTTGGGATCTGTGTTTGGGACTGATCTGCTGTACACCCATCAGCCTGTACTCATCTCTGCAGGGTGAACACAAACCACTGGAAGTTTATTTCAAACAAGCAAGTTTTGCTGAGTCCACAGAACAAACAGAAAGCTGGAGTACAGTGAGGGATTAATAAAAATTTTAATCCTGAAACTTTTAGAAAATATTTTTCAGAATATTTTTCCTCTCTATACACCTCAAACTTTAGCTGAACCTTACTTGAAATTGGAGATCAGAGGGAAGCAATACATGAGAGTGTGTCATGGATAAAAATTTACTTTGTAAGGCTGAGACTTGTGTTTGGTCCTCGCAGACTCCTGAGATGGATTATTACTGTCAGCCACCATTGTAAACTGTGCTGTGGATTACGTCGCTGCCAGTAAAATGTTGTCACTTGAATCCTTTGCCTCATGTCAAAGACATCAAACCAATTACACAACGCTCTCTAACATAGAGCCTGAAGTCTCTTGTTTTAAATAAAGAAAAAAAAAAACATTATGAAAAAAACACTTTTTTTAAGAGCACAGAGTCACAAGTCATCAATATTAATTACGAGATAAATGGACAAGCAATTATGACAGAAATGATTATAATTAGTTGTATAAAGCTAATTTCAAAAGCTTAATTTTGTTTCATATTTTTTAAATTAAAAATCAACAATTTTAATTCTCTTCACATCACTCCTCCTCTTCAGCTCAAAAACTACTACCAGGGTTATCCAGAGGAACAACAATGTTGAAGTTATTAAGAATCAACTATGTAGCTGCTGCTGTAAATAAACAGAGACACACCTCGTTTTTATTTATTTAGTTAATCAATGGTGTTAACATGCTAAAACTCTAGCTAGCTCGGGGGGACTGGAAGCTAGTTTTTATTAATAAACATTAAAGTGAAGAAGCAGCCGTTAATGTTAGCCAGTGAATTACCATAGACTGTATATAGTATGGATGAAGCTAACGTCACCCTTTAGTTTGCATTTCATTGCCACTATGTTGTTTGTTTGGAGCCAGAAATGACCATATTTGGATATGAATGGAGGAAGTAGACAGACAGTGTGTGTACATGAGTTAACTCTGCTAACACTGGCTCTTTGATCCAGCTAGCCAAACTGGTTAGCTGGGTAGACAAATAGCACAAAGGCATTGTTAAGTCAACTAAAGGTTTAAATCATTAAAAAGGTTTAGTTACTGACTCCTTGTGTATTTACAGCAGCAGTCTGTTGTTCCTTAAATCAGGTTGACATAGACATGGTTGGAATTCAAGCTAACAGGTGCTAACAGGCTAAATGTGGCTACAGTTGTTGAGCTTGATGGTTACAACACACAACTGTCATGAAACACAACAATGAAATGTGTCATTATGAAAATAAAGTGAAATACAATTGTCAATATGAAATCATAAAAAATACTAAAATGCTTATGTAACTAAGTGAAGATTGATTAATGCCAGACAACAAAGACAACATTCGGCAAATATTCCAAATATGAACATGACTTGTTGTGATGTCTACAGGCAGTTCTGTTACTGTGTTTCACCCAAAATGTTTTGCTAATGTTGACAAAAAATGACTGCATGCTTTTGTGTTATTAACCTGTTTTTTCCAACCGCCATCACAGCGTGGCCTCCAGCAGTGACATCAGCTCTCCTGCAGTTTTACTGCACGCAGGAGCACACACTCGGAAATGGATTTCATGCAAATTACCGAGCAAGTTGCTTTTAGTCAATAAGGACTTGTTTGACTGCTGGTGTTTGCTGGTACACAGTGAAACTGAGGAAATAATCCACATGTTACTGATCTAATGTTGTTTTGGACCAACTGTTCATTTTCAAGCCTGTTGAAAAAAATGTCTGATATATCCCATCCTTTGACAGGTCCAGCTGTAACAAGACAACAAGACTTTATCTGTCAGTGGATTTAATGCTTTGACTGATAGGCGTATATTCAAAGAGAAGGTCCTGTGTGTTTATTAGACTGACAACATGAGTTTGTGTGATCCACTGTGTGATAGCTAAATTAGTATGCAGGGTAACAGTGAACACAAATGTCAGCTAAAGGGACCGATGTACTGTTTAGGTTGACTGTTGTGAAAGCAGCTGGTACTCTAAATGTAATTAGCACTAAAAACTCTACAGGTTCAAATATCAATTATGTTTACAGTCTCTCAGAAATTCCATCCATTGATGTGAAATATTCCTATGTCACATTGTTACCTACATGTTGTATTTTCACTTTCAGGTTTAGACCATTTAACACTACACAGACAAACTGGTACTGGTATTTCACAGTAGCTAGTTATTGTCAGAAGTCTATATTTACTTACATATTAAAACTTAAAAGAAATTACAGATCGCCAACTATGTAACTCACCTATGTGTCAGAGCACTAGAACAGTGTGAGCTAAAGGCTGGGTAGACACAGCAACGCTTATTAATGTTGAGGTTTGGTCGGCCTTCATGCACAAACAGAACCTGTGACCTGTCTGCTCACACTCTTCTGTCCAGTGGCATGGCCAGTAAAGTTTGGAATAAAATGTGTCAGTGTAACTTTGTGCTTAGGTTAATCATTAATATATTTCACTTGTCTTAAAGCACATTTAAAAGTAAGCAGTCCTTTGAGCAACTTAAATGTGGCAGTAAACCGGTGACCAGTTAGGCACATATTTATTCTTTGAAACTGAATGACAATTGGTTTTTTTTGAGCTGTACCAAACCTGTGGTTAATAGTGAACAGGCACTTTGTTTATGGTGGCACTCCTTTTTAGCAGCATTGGCACGAGGCAGCTTAATGATTTCTGTGACGTGCTGAAGGACTTTTAGAGGTGAAACACACTCACACGATTGTTTACCACAAACTCCAACAGAAGCTTGTTCAAATGGACAAAAAAAGAAACTGGTACATAGTGTGAGCACTACTTAGTGGTAGAAACAAAAGAAATTGGTAAACTACTTAGTGTGTTGCTGGGATATGGCAAAGTGAGTGTTTAATAATTAATATGTGAGCGTCTTATTATTGAGTTGCTGAATCAATTTGATGTGTGGAAGTCATAAGCTGGGTCTATCCCTGAGATGTACCGACTGTCTGATGGTGTTCTGCAGAAACTTTTAAATGAGTTTCTTGTCGGGTTGGACTTAGTGAAGATGCTCTGCAGTGCTTTCAGTTTTTGTTCTGGACATCCATTGAGTCAGTAGTTTTTCCCCATTATGTTGCTAACAGACAAACAAAGAAATACATATATAACCTAACTCTAGTGTATCTGAGGTTAGCTGTATTAAGAGGTCTCCCAGCCAAGCATTTTCATAATTTCATCTACCAAACCCAAGTAATCCTGGAATGTGACTTTCTGACTATTAAGGAATTGGTATAAAGACTAAACAGAAGTGGATGCAAGTACATGACCAAAGAGCACTTAGTTACCATCTTAAAAGTCAATCACCTTTGTCATCATCAATGTTCACTAGGCTTCTGCAGCACCTATAAAAAATCTGCCTCATAAACCATCTCCACACGCATGATCACAGTTATGAGAGTCAAACCAGCCTCGACGTTGTTGTTACAGCAGCATTAAAGACACAATTAACTCTAACGGTTGTTTCTCCTTATTAATTTTACAACTCAAACTATTTCATCTGAAGGTACAGCACGCTGAAACATAATGCCACCATTTATCCTGTTGCTGCTGTACTTACAGTTAAAGAGGACTTATTGTGCTTTTCCATGTTTTCTGGTCTAATTACAGTTTTACAGTGCTGGGTGTTCATACTACACGTGGCCAATGTTTCAAATCATGATGTAAAGTGATGTTCCAGTAATCTCTGAGAAAAAGGTCTCAGACTGCAGCCTGATGTCGGCATTTCCTGTAGCTGTTCGGAAACCAGACTGGGTGAAATATTTACCAAACCCAGATGTCCGGCTGTGATCTGTCTTGTGGTGAATGTTGGTGCTGTCTGCTTTCAGATTCTGGATCAGATTCACACTCAAACATGTTCACACTGGAAAAGTGAATTTCCAGTTACCAAATCTAAGTTACTTTCTTTGTTTACAGTCATCCGTTGGAGAGTCAGGCTCCGCCTCCTGTCACTCTCCCTGACGTTAGCCAATCCAAAGAAAGTGCGCTCTTGAGAGGGAGTCAAAGCAGCCTGTTTTAGACAAAGGATGAAATGAGGGACTGTTTAAATGGCCTTTATAAACTAAATAAGGACTTTTCTGACCTGCAATCAATATAAAACTACTCTGGAGGAGGCAAGACTATAAATATGAAGCTGGAAAATGAGCATAATAGGTCCTCTTTGATCGGAAAAAACAGCCTTTAATCATAAAAAAGTAGCATAGAACTGAAGCAGACATGTATATTGTGGATCTCACAGATGGTGAATGTGAATGTGGTGAATGACAGAGGTCATTAAAGACAGTGGTTGAACTGATATGGTGAGTCAACAAGTCTTCATCTGTAAATGTTGGGTACCTTCAACTATATCAATTCAGCATAGCTTCTGAGGAGTTTTAAAGTACAGCTGCAAACTGTTAAGAAAGAAGGGTCCATCCTATTTAGAGATTGACAACAGACCTCATTACAGATAAGCCATACTTCCTTTTTACAAGTGGAGTCATAAAGTAATCCAGTGCAGTGCTTTCAGCATAATCTAAATGACTGAGTGAACAATCTGTTCTGCTGAGGGTTACTGCTACAGCTGATACAGTAAATGTTGCTATATTTAACAATGATGCTGAAACTGTCCATTATACTGATCCTGAATGTTTGTTTCACGCAGCTTGTTAACAGCATGGTACCCTAATTTATAGGCAAGCTCTCATTCTGTTTGTTTTATATAGGGAGAAGTTAATGTTTCCCGCAGCCTGAGGAAACATTTATCTTCCTGGTATCTATTGTTGTTTAAAGAGATCAGTGTGTTCAGACATGCAGGAAATCCTGACCAGATCTGCAAAGGAAGAAAGTTCACTTGATAAGGGGGTGGGGTGTGCATCTTACCTATCGACATGTGTGAAAAGGAAAGTGCCAGCTTGGGGTATTTGAACCACACACACACACACACACACTTTTTTTTAACCTTTAACCCTGAGTATCTGTAATGCCGAGTGGTATTTCTACAATAACGGCAAATTCAACCGCTCACCAGAGCTGAGTGACTCATCGTTACAGTTTTATAGTCTTTGTAAAATCTGATTCCTGGCATATGAAGATCAGATTAGTCCACAGTTTAATGTTACAGCTGTCTGTTCTTTATCTGCCTGTCCAAATCTAGCATTCAAACAAAATAAGACTTGACCGACAATCAAATCCCCTAAACTGCAGAGCAAGTTTTATTGGAAAGAAAATAGAGTACGCAGAAAATTCATGTGGCATGTTTATTTTCTATCATAATTATACCAATGAAAAGCAATGATGAGTCCCTCCATGTGCCGACCTGTACATCGCATCCACAGTGAATGATCCTGGGCTGTTTATAGAAATGGACGAAGCAACCAGGAGTGAAAAAGTGCAATACTTTAACTACATATTCCCACTAGCAAATTTATTTAGATCAATACATATATAATTATACATTTTTACCACAAGTTATTCTGATGTCATTAGCTGAAGTCATCTCTTCTTCTCAGTGATCTGGGTGGTCCATCTGAAAATCATTTAATCATTAAGGAGATATTAAGCTTTTAAGGGTGTGGTCAGTTTGATGGACAGTTCGGGTGTCTAATCAGACTAAACCTGAACTTGAGTCTCATACACATTGGGGAATAATCTTGGGTTCTAGGGTCACTCCTCCCTTCATGTCCAAATATGGTCACTTCTGGCTGCAAACACCAAACTCCTGGCTTCAAAATGTGAGTCCACAAACCAACAGGTGACATCACATTAGCTTCACCCATTCTATACACAGCCTGTGTCCTGGGCTCACATGAAAAATGAAAAGTAAACTGATCAGTGGGTGATCTGTCAGACATGAGTCAGCTGCTGTTGTACAGTGGGGTGGAAAAACATACCAGACATCTGTGTTGTCAGATGTGCAGCATCCGCTCATCAGTCATCAGATGCTGAACTCCTCACCCCCTGTGGGACTCGCTCACCTTGCACCGAGTGATGCTCGACACGACATGCATGATAAAGCATTATTTTTCCAATTCTATTAACGACTACACTGAATTAACTCTACAAAATCACATTGTTGTTTGTGTGCAGTGACAAACACAAAAACACATGCCTAATCTGTGTGTTTAGTAATAATATCACTGATCCTCAGTCCTCTATAGAATATTTATTTATGCGAGCTATTGCTAATGACACATTCGGGGAAACAGGCTGCTGTATAACAACACTGGGAGGCCAGTAATCTGCTGCAGCTTAGCAACACACTCGAGTGGATATATATACTTTTTAACACGCAGGTGAAGTGGATGCATGTGCTGATTACTCAAGGACTTCAACTTCAGAACAACTTGACTCTGCACATCTCACTTGGCATCATGGGATCTTTGCAAGAACTTACATTTTTCCACCTATAAAATGTCCCATAAAACTCCTCATTATCCCGGACTCACTATTATTTCCAGATGCACGGTTTAACAAGCTCAAGAAAGGCGGGAAATGGCCACTCGGAAATCTTCGCAAGCCTTATTAAATGTTTGCATGTGAGATTTCCATCTGGTCTGAAAGGGATTAAGAGTGTACCTACCACACCCATACACTCTAGCTTCAATCTGTAATATTAAAAAGGAGTGAGTGCACTCTCCAAAGCAAACATTGAACAGCAACCACTAGTTAACTGTCAAATATTCAACATATTCTAAACCTCTCACCAGGTCTCTGCTGAGGAAAATCCTAACTATGCACTATCGAGCCCACACATGCATTCTGGCTCCAGCTATTTTTCCTCATACAGCTCAAACAGCCGAGCTCCAACAGGCCCTGGGTCTTATTACCTGCAATAAATAAACACCTGGAGTCAGTCACCACAGAGACATCCTCTGGATACAAACAACTCCTTCACTTCAACTGGTCTGGAAAGTCTAACAGAAACTGTGCAGCTTCTTTTTCAAGTGTCAACACACATGAACAATACCAGCTGTGCATTATCTTAACCTTGGTAACTGTACATCAAGGACTTTCTGCTACCATCAGTCAATTTTTCATCACAGCTAGTAACTCATCAGTGTCCACTGGTTATCATACCGCCTCAGTGTAATCTGAAATAATCAGAACACATCAATATCACTCGTTCTCAGTACGATGAATACATTAAAACACAGTTGGCAGTGACCTGTTGCCGTGACCTGCGGTGTGCAAATCATGTAGCGTGAAGGTCGGGCAACCAGGTGGTGCAGGGGAAAAGCATGCAGGTGCAGTAACCTCAGATTCTAACAGAACACAATACAACATGAAGGAGACCTCACTGCCTTTAACTCCCATGATGTATCCATGAGATATCTGCTCAGTTAGACATTAACCTCAGTACTTTTACATCTGCTCATAACATTGTGTCCTCCAGTCATAATCGGGTCATACGAGTTCAGATCAAATGACAGGCTGGTTGTTGCAATTTAAGACATTATGTCCTCTTATGGGGAAGCAACTTCTTAAAAGAGAAGAGACTGATGTCCCATCAAGTTTCCAAAATAAGATATCAAAATGGCACTTGTCTTTTTTTTTTTTTAACAGTGATTATTGTTAATGTATTTTCTTGGTGTACATTTATGTTACTTTAAATGTAATGGCTAGTTTTGGTATTTTTGGATGTGAAAAACAGAACAATATTTAATACAATACTTACAACGGAAGGTAAAAACATGCAACATGTACACAAAGAGTCACAGACAAAGACAAGCTGCAGGTTGCTGGCTGTTTGTGATGTTTGTTTGATACAGATAGGACTGGGTTTGCATATGAGTAGTGGGGACATGTCTAACCTTTTGCACATATCATAGCCACCAACCAAAGAGAGAAGGGTAATTTTCAGCACCCACATTGTAAGTATCAGGAAGCCATCACGCTTACTTAAAATAAAAAAAGTGCTAGTTAGCAAATGTCACCAGCCTTTTAACTGTGAAAAACAAGGTCAACTGATGCAAATTAACCACATTTAGTGACTTTAACTACAAGTTGGCCCTGGCTTCTGTCATTTGTAGACTCCCACATCAAAATACTAGCAGGAGTAAAATGGGTGGATGTTGCAGGTTATGAGTTGAAATTCAATCTAAAAATCCCATGAAAATGTCACCAATAGTTATTTATTGTGTGTGCAAGAGAGTCAGCATGCAGCTTATGTTGGTTTCAGCTGAGCTATATATCAATAGAGTTAGAAAATAGTTTCTTACAGAAAAAACAGCATCAAGACAACTTGATTTCACAATCACTCCATATTTACAATACACCCCAACATTTACCACATGTCAGTGTTTATCTTTTTAGGAGCTGTCCCTCCCAAGGTTTGAACTTAAAAAACATGTTCATGTGTTTTAAGGAAGGAAAAATGATTTGGTAACACTGATTGTACAATACTGACCACTGTGTTTCAGCCGATGGGTTTGGTCATTTAGATCAAAATGATCTAAGACATAAGTTTATAAACCACCCATCAGTGTCACTCACATGTCTTCAAATACATCTGGGGACTACATATAAGTACACAAACTCACTCTCACCAGCCATGGCCCCCATGTGTCCTGCTTACCTGGACCATGGTCACGACATGACAGGGGTTTAGCAGATAGATCACAGTCTTGGTCGCAAACTTGAACCCGACCTCCACTCCAAAAGTCATGCAGAGAGCAACCAGCAACAGGTTCTTGCCCAGACTGTCTTCCTTCGCCCTGATGCAGTCCTTTCCGACCGCCCTGCACTCCTTTGAGAGGTTTATTTTCCTCAGAGCCACCCCGATCTCCACCAGGGAGATCAGCACGATGACCAGAGTCTCACTGATGCGCTGCTGGGGCGCGATGAAGGCGGCGCACTCGGGGCCCCCGTTGCCCTCAAACTTCGGGTCCACTCCGCCGTAGACCCAGTCTAGCAGGCTGTATATGTTATACCTGGACATATTCCTCTTATCGTGTTGGAAAAGATACGAACAAGATGGAATAAAAGACGTCACACTGACTTCTTGGCGAAACATGAACTGCGAGATTTCCCTTGCGAAGCTCTCTTTGCGGTTGAGAGGTAGACATGTATCCACCGCCTTGGTGTGTCTCAGCTAGCTAACACCGCCTCATCGGAGGAGGAACTAGCGGCAGGAGGCAGGTGTAGTCCGGTCTACCCGGAGCTGCTGCTGGGCTGTGGCAAGCCTCTCCCTTCCCTCCTCATACACGTAGCGTCTAAGCTAGACAAGGTGGACATTCAAACTAGCGTCATGTGGAGCAAGCGGACATGCTGCTAGTGACGTGAAGCTAGGGAGCGGTTAGCCGGAGGTTCTGTTAGTGCGTGCTAGCAACAGTACGACACCGGCTAGCAGTTAGCTTAGCGACAAGCTAGTACCGAGGAGGAACTATCCCCGAGTTTGGCCTCGCAGGCTCGAAGAGAAAGTTATGAAAACCGATCTATAAAGTATAAACATAGGCAAAGGAGGGCAATATTCCTGATTTTTAGAATTTCAAAGCTATTTAGAGTTTGCGAATTGTACAATCATGTGTTCACATTAAAGTAAAGATACTGAGTGTAACTGTACAATTAGGCCATAACGTCATATCTCAGTCCGGACACTCAAATGTGGCAACATAGGTGGTTTGTATAGATGTTACTTGCGACTTTTTTGAATGTGCAATTGAATAAAGGTAGAACAAACTTTGATCGCTCGTGTAAACCTGTCAGTACACGTTATGTTTTGCCTGAGAGTCATCCCTGAGGGCGCAGCGGGATGTAAATACATAGGAGGAAACCAAACACACGTGATGCCTGATGATGGTGCGTTCAGGAGAAATCGGAAAAATGTCCAATGTCCCCCTTGTTGCATTCGAGGAGTACAGTAAATTACAAGTGAACACAGGCATGGTCACGTTTCTAATCTAACCCCTCACTGCTTCATAAGCACATGTCAGGGAGAATTACTTTTATTTCACCACATGTGGGAGTAATGTGAAGCTATACTGAAACAGTAATGATTATAATTTTGATTGGGGTTCCGGCTCCACAGGGAGGCATCTATGGTAAAGGCAGTTACTCACCTCAGTGCAATACATAAAACCGATCCTCAGATGGGTTCCTGGGGACCTACTGTCTGTAAGAGGAGGATGATTTTTTTTTTTATTATTTCTTGTGTTAACTACCTGTCATATATGAATTCAATTATGGATCACTGATGCAAGTCAGTTACAATTTACATCAGTACAATATTTGTTGATATTGCTGATAAAGTATAATGGCACATTTTAGACCTTGTTAAATCTCCACATATGTTCGTTTAAGAGGAAAACAATAAGAAGATATTCCCTGAGGATTTCAACAGGTTTTACTGTGACAACTAAAATCAAATGCAATGTTTTTTTCCACTTTATCAAAGTAAAAATGTCTTAGTCATGACTTTGCATCAGTGCTGAAATAAAACTTCAGTATCTATACTCAACTGTTTCATGGTGTGGTGTTTATCCAAATGATTAAAGCTGCTATCACCATGGCGATCAACAGATTTGTTCCTCATCCAGTTCTTTATTCTTTTTTGTATATCTTCATAGTCCCGATAAATACATCTGTCCTATAGACAATATATGATAAAGGAATACAGAATTAGGAAAGAAGTGTGATCTGGATTCGAATGGGGCCCAAATATTTCCTTTGAAATCACTTCATTAAGTCTGAAGAAAAGGCAGCAGGGTTTGATTGAAGTGCCTTACAAATTACATACTTGCCAATATCAAAGTCCACAGAGCACTCATTTGTAAGCTCCATCCTTGTTAGTCATTGTGCTCCATCATAATAGGGGTGTAGTGACGTGTACATTCACCACACTAATTGGTTTGAAATGTTGTTCAGAATAACACTTTTTCCCCCATGATCCCCACAAGGAGAGATGGAGTTCACTGGACTTGTGAGGGAAGGGAAAAGAGATGTGAAAAAGCTTCGGGATGCAACTAATGTTTCTCCCAAAGTGCCTGTTTTGGTGGTCTGGTGCTCGGTTTTAAAATAACCACAAGCGGACATAATTCCATTAGCGTGGGGGTGTGTGTAGTGCAGGGTGCATTTGAAAGCAAGTCGAGGATTTTAAGTGCAAATGGCACGTTAGAAATGTTGTAATTGTGGCTGAAAGTGTTTTATTGTGCACAGTAGGGGGACAGCTTAGCACTAACATCTGGTTTGTGTGTCATCAGTTTATAGCCTCCCATAATTATTATATAAATAAGAAAAGTTAAAATGCATGGGAACGAAAACAGGTGAGTAAAAAAAAACTTTAGTAGAAACATCCATTCAAACTTAGGCTATGACTAATTACTGGAATCTTGCTTTACCATTGGTTTGTATTGAAGACACAGATGGATATGACTGCTATGATCCAACCACCTTCTTTAGGCTCCAATGTTATTCTTAGAAAAGGCCATTAGAGCTGTATGAACTTGAAAGACTATTCACTGATTCAGGCCTTATTTCAGGAACTAGGGAACCTGCTGACATTTCCTAATGCAACTCAGCAGACTCTGTCTCATCACTTGCTCTCCCCGCTGCCCAGAAAAATAAACTGGACCCCATTTTCAACATTTCTAAAAGGGTAATACAGTATGTTCTCTCAGTCCCATCAGGGAAAATGCTCTGACTCAGTTTGCAAGCTATAAAAGCTCAGACCTCGCTCCGGGATGTGGAGAGGAGCAGACAGAGGGCTAAAGATCAACCGGCCTCCTCCAACGTGATCCTGAGGGATAAAGAGTGAGCTGCTCCCCTGGCTCAAGAAGAAAAAAAACAAAGCTGCCAGATAGGAGCAACTTAGCGAAATGAGGATCCTTCAGGCCTGGTTTAAAGGTGAGTAAGTTGAAAACTGAGAAGAGTGAGAAAGCACAGCTGGAGCAGCAAGATTTTATTTTATTTTTTAAATAACTTTATGTTTGTTTGTATAAGTTTAGGGCTGCATTGTTTGTCAGGACACAGAAAGCAGAGCATCACTGCCTATAAACATAGAAATGCAATATTATTGGTCAACAGCTCTTTCCACCAGGAAACATTTTCAATAACCTCAGATTTATATTGCAGTGTTGAACATTGCCTCAGCTGTTAAAATGTTAACCATGTGTCGTAATAACACCTGCTCAGTTGCTGTTTACATCCACAATAAAAGCTAATTGTCGGTAAAAAGTGTCAGTTTTCTCTCTCATTCATGTTGTTTTGAAACGATTCAAAGCTGATTGGACTCTCCAGCTTTCCCTATTACAGAAATTATGCAGTATATTGTTGCAACTGAATCAACCTTTTGTTTGAATATAAAATGGATTATGTCTAATAGAAGCACACACACACACACAGATGCACAAAACCCTGTATCACACCTGTTCAGTGCTGTTTGTAAAGTCTTGTTTTGTGCACTGTAAGCTTCTGCCTCAAAATTACCACCAAACATAAAATATCACCATCCTAACACAGTGATTTTTTTGGTTTACATTACACTAAAATACAGTTTTTAACCTCTTTCTAATGAACTGTAGTGACACTCACTTAGTATTGAGTGTCACCAGGGGGCGATGTTACCATTTTTCCTCCCTGTGTGGATTTCAGCATTCATTCCACATGAGGCTCGTTGGAGGATATTTGAAAAAGCTCCACTTCACTGCAAAACCAAACCACGCTAAATACAGACCAATTGCCTTTACAGTTCTGCCTCTTTAGTTGTTCAGTGTGCTCTAATATGAAAGACTGTTTCATTGTCACAGTATCATTCTCATGCTGCAAGCACAAAGAGCTGTGAGCCAAATCAACATGCAGCTGCCAGTTATATAAAAATGATTGCAAGTCATTATGGTTTAGCATAAAAACACATTTTATTTGTTTTGATCTGGTTTCCATTTCTGTAATTACTTTAGAGATACACTTTTAAATATCTCACCTATTGTGTTCAGTGTGCACTGAAGAAGCTGTATTTGGCATTCAAACAAGAATACTGAATAATACAGCTGAACCTGTCAAATTAGCATCAGTGTATATTTTCTCCATTCACACATTGCATACATTTAAATACTTAATTTCCGAGAGGAGCTGGTTGATGTGAATACCTGGCAGCAGGCTACAGTTTTGTCTGCACACATGAGAGGCGAAAAGAGCTGTTTTCTAAAAGCCCATGTGGACAGCTGCGCCCGAGGTGATGGCATCTACACGGACACCAAATAAAGTATTTTGTGGGTCTGGGTTTATGTTTGTCAGACTAGTGCGAAAATCAATGGACTCCTGAGGGGGCGGCTGTGCTCTGATAGGCCTACTCCTCTCTTCACCGCAGAGCAGGAATCAGTCAAGGATATTAATCTAAACATCAGTCATGCATGGGGAACACCCCACGAGGAGAATAAGCTTGCTCATCCATGCAGCTCCTGGGGGAGGTAGGAGGGGGGGCTTTGAGGAAGTGGGAGTTGAATGGGTAAGTATGTCAGGGTATCATCTCAGGAGATGGGATGTGGGCTGACTTTAGGCGCACAGACAATAAAACCCAAATGGCTGAGGTTGGCACCATCAAAACTGAGATTTGTGCCGAGCTCACTGAATCACAGTCTGATCAGTACAAGAGAAATGTCACACAGAGCTGAGAAAGTCCAAGCGCAGACCAGCAAGGAACAATATGTGTCTCCTGTATGGGGAAAAGAGGGACACTATATTCCTGAGTCCTATGTTAATGTAATTCATCTTATTGCAATCTAATCCTCCAGCCATTCCAGGAAGCCACACAAGTAGCTGCACATATTATAATTCAGGAGCAGTCCATTTTCTTATTACCTACAATATGCTCTGTTTCATTTTCTCTCATCACCGTTATAAAATGACTCCTGTGCCTCTCTGTTCAGCTGCTCCTACACTGGGTTGTCTTCTCAAGGACAAGTGCAGCTGCTGAGTTGTTTCCTCCATGAGGATACCCCATACTGACTGCAGGGCATCTGAGCTTTCCACTCCACAGCTAATCTAATGTACCACAACCGTCAGGAGTGTTAACAGCTACAGAAACATGCCAACATAGTCAATTTTAACTCGCTAATCGATGGCATAACCCAAGCTGAAAAATCATGCGTGGAATTTAAAAAAGCTGAGTCGATGGAGCCCTTTTCATTAACTCCACATTCAGCAACACAGCGAGAACTGAAGGTTTGGTTGAGAACATGTTGAATAATCACCAAGGTTTCAGTGGAGTAAAGTCTCAGCACCCAGTGCTGTTATGTTTGCCTTGTATTTCAGACACTTACTGTATATTTGTGCAGCTATCTGCAGCTGTGACATGTGGTTCATCTTGTTTATAGCACAAATCCGTGTGTGTCCAGTGTTTCCACCTCATTAAAGGCAAGTAAACATGGAAATAAACATTTCTCTCAGATAAAGGTCTCTTCAGGTCATAACATATTCATTTCCAAACCCATTTTGTTAGTCATCCATAGTCTGAAGCCACAGGGATTTTGCTTGTCCCGGCAGCAGCAGCAGCAGCAGCAGCAGCAGCAGCAGAGTGCCGTGTCACAGCTGAAAGACAGATGAACAGCCTCGTCGTAATGTTTGGACCAGTCAGTCTGCTCTCGTATGCTTGAGAAAACATCAGAGATTATGAGGCAATCTCTTCCCAGGCAGATAAAGTGACAAACCATCAAAGGCACTCATCTGAGAGGGGGACAACTCACAAAAAACAATTACAACAATTGCTTCCTTATATAAAGCTTTTCCCCCCCATATGCAATGTACACAGTGAAATGAGACATGACTCTGGGTCTGCATGAGCCATGAAAACATCAGGTATTACTGTTGGTGTAGTAATCTATCCTTCTGTGGTTTTCAGTCCTTATAACCAAAATGTTGGAGTCTGGATTAAAGAGGGAATCAGTAACATCTTTAGTAAGAGCTAATGTTAGTGAATTGTGAAGTGAAACAAATGTAAACTTGCTGTAAAGAAATCTTATGTATAACAGACCAGACCAGACACCACAGCCAGTATCTTAATGGTATTAGTGAAAATTATACACTGGACAGTACAGGGCGGCTGTGGCTCAGGTGGTAGCCTGTGAATTGAAAGGTTGTGGGTTCGATCCCCGGCTCCTCCTGTCCTGTCGAAGTGTCCTTGGGCAAGACACTGAACCCTAAGTTGCTCCCAGTGGTGGCTAGCGCCTTGCATGGCAGCTCGGTAGCCATTGGTTTGTGAGTGTGTGTGTGAATGGGTGAATGAGTTGCCTTGTAAAGCGCTTTGGGACCTAGCTTAGGTCATGAAAGCACGATATAAATGTACTCCATTTACCATTTACCATTTACAATGATACATTACAGATTTATTAAAGGAGGATATGGGTTAAGTGTGAGGAACATTTGAACATTTTTAAGCTTATTAAAACATGGACACAAATTTCTAAGGGTTGATTTACAGTCTCAGAGAGAGACAATTTACAAAAAGTAAAGATAAGAAAATACTTCAAAAAGTCGTGTTTTTCTTTGGTCAAAGAACCACAACACTTCACTTTGCAAGGTTAGATCAAGAGATTTTTTTATGCTGTCAATGTCGTGCCGGAGAATTTCAATTTTCCCTCAGAAATGTTTCTCCTGGTATTTCATTATCAATCTATGTTGTCCTACCATAAAGTTGAGTCATATGTGTATTCTGTGAATAACAGAGCACTTTATGAAGTGTCTTACTGACGCATGTTTTTCAGATTTGCATTTTTCTCTGTCACCCCTGCATGTAGACTGTATGTAGAGTGACAAAACAGCAACAACAACAACAAAGCTTGTTTTGAGAAACCCTTCGGGCAAAGTATCTGCCTGCAGGGTTACAGTACCTGAACTAATCGCTGAAAAGCAGCATGCTCTGGGGACCGGCGGTATCTTCCTGAGTAAAAAACTGTCGAGCTGAGCCGAGGTTCTGTAAATGATTCGAGTGGTAATATTGCAAGGTAGGGGAGAAGAAATCAAAGTAAATAAAAGCTGGATGGTCCAGTTTTACTGCGCAGGGTATGTTGACAACATCCATCCATTGAGAAAACCCACACAGGCGCAGAGAGAACATACAAACTCCACACAGATAGACCCCAGTGGAGGTTCAAACCTAGAACCATCTCATTATGAGGACACCACTGCACCACTGGGCTGCCTTATGTTGACAGTAAGTTTCATGGAAAAACAACATAATAAATCCCACAAGTCTAGACAATGACTCATATCACTCACTGTACTGTGCATATTTTTTCAGAAAGATGATGATTAGTGCATTTTTTTCTCATCCTAACAAAAATCAATAAGATATTTCAATAGCATAAGACAGTTGTACCTCATTGTCAGTTTCAGACAGATCATAGCAGTGAGGAGGCAGTACGAGTGATGCTGTAACCTACTCACAATGATGCATTTTTCTTTCTCCAGATAAGTAAAAGGTTATTTCCTGTGTACAAACAAGAACTTGACTAGAAGTGTGTCAAGTCATGTCAGGCCTTGTGGTCGCTGTGGACCTAGAGGAGACTAAAATGTACAAAGGACAATAACCAGATAGGACTAGAACAATTTGTACAAAAAAAGAAAAAGAAAATCTGTGGTGAATAGAGTCGACACCGAAGAGAAACTGCTCCCAAGGCTTCAAGACGGCCAGGCAGTACAATTGCTCATGACATAGCTAACACTGAAGATAATAACACAGCTTTCCATGTAGCTGTCAAAGACATCAGCAGGAATAAAGGTCAGCTGTTAGAAGCTGAAGGATGCTGAAAGACGTTTGACTCCTTTAATGTTAGTCCATGATGATGTTATACCGGCGGTGCCTTAATCGCACCTCCACATGCATCTCAGAACCACACAGCCACCTTGACATCTGCTTTCTCAATGAGAGATTAGATGTGAGTTAGTCATGTTAGAAAAGGTTTTTTCTTTTTTCATTTCTGCCAAGGAGGTTATGTTTTCTCTTTGTCTATCTGTCCATCTGGTAGTGACATTACAGAGCAACTGCTGAACAGATCTCAGTTCTGTTTTTCTTTTGAAATGTGGGGTGTTACTCAACAAAGAAATGATTAAATTCAGGGAAAAATCAGAAGATGGACTCCTGCCCAAAAAAACTGCAATAAATCCACGTCTGTTACCAGGTGAGTATTTTAATCAGATAGTGTTGCTATTTCACCACAAGGGGGCAACAATGCTCAGTCCAAAGCTTCAGTACAGCTGGATCATGCCTTGTGTTGTCTGAGTACTTTCTCATATATATTTGAAATATGTAGAAGAAGGTTTATCCATCTTAAGAACAATTTTGTTGTTGTTTTTATTTGCTGATTTTTCTTAATCAGAAAAATGTCCCTTGTCAAATTAGTCCAAGACTGCAAGAAATAAATAAAAATGTGAATCATGATCAGTTTTTCAGGTAATCCCATTGATGCTGGAATTATTATTTGCAAATGTGTCTTAAGTAAAAGTAACAATGTCAAAACAACATTTTTGAAATAAATTTAATTAAATTCTAAGTAAAACTGCAAAGTATTACAAGCTGTTTCCCCAAGATGAAGAGATAATTAACCTGTAATCACAAGGAAACAACGCCATTATCCAGAGATAACAAGATAATTAACTTAATGTTAGGATAATGAGATTAAAAATGATTACAACCACGGCCACGGAGGGCTTCTGTAACTAAAAGATAAATGTACGAGGGGAAAGGGACCATGTTTCTTTTTGAAATGTCATGTACAAATATAAAAGGGAAATACACAAGTGAAGTACAAATGCTACAAAAATTGCTCCTTGTTAAAATAAAAGTCTGAAGAACAGTTAAAAGTTATAAAGAAGAGGAAGAAGAAGAAGAAGAAGAAGAAGAAGAAGAAGACGAAGAAGAATGGTTTTCCTAAAATGACAAATTGGAATAAAATGAAAAGATGCCCATTTAAACTTTAAACATTTTTTTGTTTGGCTAATGTGATGCGAACAGTTGCTATGAACTCTGCTGCTGTTCTTATGGTAATTAATCATCCATCTTACCTGCAGCCGACCATATCTTCAGGATGCTTTATAGAGGTCCACCCACGTCTGGTTGCCTTCCAGCTGGTGTTCCCACCATTTAGACTCTTGGACACTGTGATGATGCTCATTGACCTGTGTGCTTGATTTTAATTGGCCTTCCAGTCAAGGACCCAACAAGGGTTTGTACAAAATTTGAAGTCAATCTGAAAAGGTCTTCAATCTGTTAAGTTATCAAGAAAAACAAAGGACAAAAGGAAATCCAAACAAACAAACCCCATTTCTACTTATATATTTATTGTTTGTGTCGGGATTGGTCCAACCAGTTTTATAGAGACACGTGCAATATTGATCTTTATATTACCCTGTGCTTGTGAATGTGCACACGTGATTTTCATCTGAATCTATCACACTTTATTGCAAATTAACACCCAGTCAAGTAGTTCAAAGTTCACCGAGTATAATACTATAAACCACATGAAATGGACAGACAACAACAAAGTGACAAGTAGAGACAATGACGGATGTCTTCATGTATTTTGTGTACTTCTTTACACTCCCATCTACAGTAGATCTCCCATAGACTGTATATAAGGGGTCCAAAAATGATCCCAATGAAAAATGGACAATACTCCCGATGGCCACACTCTGCAATTCAAAACTCTTCATGTTCAATCCTGAAATACTCAGTCAGTACATATTTCTCACAAGTAATTCTGATGTCATTAGTTAAAGTCAACTCTTCTTCTCAGTGATCTGGTCCATCTGAAAATCATTGATCATTAAGGAGATATAAGGCTGAGAGAAGAGAAGGATTTAGTGGTGTGGTTAGTTTGATCCATCCAATGAGACCACCTCTGAACTTCTCATACAGTCTCATCCACATTGGACAGTGTCCTTGGGTTCAAGGGTCAGATCCGCCTCCTCACTCCGTCCTTCAAATCCAAATATGGTCACTTCTGGTGCTAAACAACCAAACATGGCCACGTTCAAACATGAGATCCAATTTTATTACCAGTGTGTTTATACCTTCAATGAAATGTTCAGGCCAAATACACAAAACCATGTGGGTTTGTTAATGGAAAACTAAAAGTTTCTGTGACACACAAGCTCGACTGTTACATTAATATTTTCCCTGCAAACTTTTTACTCAGCTCAGCATTAGAAAAAAATATTTCAGTGTAATGGGTTAATGTCTCTTGATCTTTTTCTTGTTGTTTTCTATCGTAATTGCTCCTAAAGTATTGAGTGTTCTGCAGGTAATGCTGCTGTGACACTCAGCAGCACTTATGCTTCAACTTCAACTCACTTCTACTTGTTCTTCAGGTCTTCTGCTGCAAAAACAACATGGCATAACATTTGTAGAGATTCCTCAAGGTTATTATGGTTTAGTTATCGTCTGTTGCATACAGTCGCGGCTGTAACTGGGTTGCTGGGGTAAATCTTTTCCTCTTGTGATAAACTCTCATCAGAGTTTATCCCCTGCAATGTTTGGAGGTGATTTGTTCGGCGCCGGTCACATGGCAGCTTGTGTCATTCCTGTCGTAGTGGATTCTGCATAATCTGGCATTTGGTGTCTAATGTGCTTTTGGAGGAGTTCATTATTGTCACTCTGTCTCGCTGTGCTGGGCTCCGTGCGCGTTCGCTTGCAGGCAACAATCAGGCCAGAGCTTACACGGTGGATATCAGCCCTGTGCCCTCCGCATTTATGTGAATCTGTTCCATGTGAGTTGGCTGGCTGAAATGTTAAGATGTGTTTCTGCACCTTTGAACTACACCACAAATCACCCCCCAGCTCACTGCTTTGTAATGGTATCACCCCCCCTGTGCAGAACTGCATGTCTGTGAGATTAAGGGCTCCTCTGAGTGGCTTTTGGTGGACCAGACTATTACTGGGAGCTTCAGGATTCTTTCTATTGTTTTTCATTAACTGAGATCAGATGCACTTCACCAAACACTCAGTCAGACGCATCAAAGCACTTTAACTTTATTCACTGTAAAGAACAGCAAGTCCTGGACAAAGGGATGGAGACAGTTGGTCAGTAGCCCCACAAATAAACCTCTGTAATAGAAACGTGGACACTTTAAAATGGCGGTTATCAAAGGTTACAACAAAGGGGAGTCATCTTTCTTTCCTGCCTGTCAGGGTTGCCCCCACACCTCCCTCATAAGTCAGTGAAGATCAGATAGCCGCTTCCCCCCAGTTTGCACATCAGCGACAGGGTCGGGGTAAACACTGTGAATTCCTTTCTTCTCAATACTGACTTCCTGTCACAGAGGACAAGCACATTAGCCCTGTTTGGATGTTTAGTGTTAGCATTAGTTTGCTTACTGTAATTTGTACAAATTGCACACTTTAATGATTGCATTTTTTCCCCCTGATGCATGAATGATTTATATGAAATAACAGCAAGGTTCCTGTCACGTCAGGTTGCTGCTTATGTGAAAAACCCATTTATTTGAGAGTATTGAAAATCAGATGTTTTGTGTTTTCCCCCAGCTTTAAACAGTGATTTTTACTGTGGTACGTAACACCGTGTCTCACATTGCTCTTTATCCCGAGAAATGTGTTAGGACCATAGACTGTATATAGAAATAGATGAAGCAACTGGGTCTCAAAAATGAGGCCAGTGCAGAAGTGCAAACAAGTGCAATACTCCTAATGGCCACTAGATGATGGCTCCGAATGACTTCAATTCAAAAGTCGTCTTTTTCAATCATGAAATACTCAGTAAATAATTTTTTTCACAAGCCATTCTGATGTCATTAACTAAAGTCAACTCTTCTCCTCATTGATCTGGTGGTTCATCTGAATATCATTTATCATTCAGGAGATATTAGGATTGAAAAAGAGGAAGATTTAGGGGTGTGGTCAGTTTGATTGACAGGTCTGGTCTCCAATGAGAGCAGGGCTGAACTTGAGACTCATAAACATTGGACTGTGACCTCTGGTTCAAGGGTCAGACCCGCCTCCTCACTCCTTCCTTCATACCCAAATATGGTCATTTCTATTTCCAAAAAACCAACATGGAGATGTTCAAAATCCAAACTCCAGGCTTCAAAACGTGAATCCACAAACCAACGAATGGCGTTACATTGGCTTCGTCCATTCTGTATACAGTCTATTGTTAGGTTGTTTTTAGATTTGTGTCAGTATTCCCATCATCCAGTAAACACAGCTATTATCCCAGTAGAAGATATGACATGTACATGTCTTTACTGTGATCAAACTGTCAAAACTGTGTTCTTTTAATGTACATGAGAACAGGAAGAGGAGCACAACAGTAGTGCAGCTTACAAAAACAAAGCAATGTATGGTGCTGAAGCTGCTATGAACCATTGCCACTAAGTGTATAATTGATAATTCCATTTATCAGAGCAAGCACGAGCAGGCAAACAACCTTATATGTCCATGTGGGGGGGGTTTAGTGAGCTCATTTTCCCCGGTGTGCTGAGAAAAACGAGGTGCTTTACTTTTAAACATAATAGCATTCCTGTGCAGTTGACGGCACCTACAGGGCAGTCAGGACTGGACCACAGCCAGACAGCAACATTAACCTTCAAAGCCTGTAGGAAACAGTGCAGCCATGTTTGCTCAGAGTGTGATGCTCACACCGAACCTCCCTTTGCTTTGTTCATCGTCCTGCACAGACCTTTAGTAGATTCTCATTTCATTTATCCAGTTGTTTTATTCCTTGGCAGAGCTTGTTGAGATTTTCTGGCATTTTTCTTGAAGAAGCGGGTTTTGAAAATATACTCTTTTATTATGTTAAATCATCTGTGTTTTGCTGAGCTGCACCTTCTGGACAAAGTTCACCAGTGCAGCAATAAAATGTGTTTTATGTTCCACTCTGACTGACTGTAGTAGTATCCCAGTTCTGTACTGTGAAGCTACCTTTTATAGGAAAACTTCAATCCTGCCCATTGAGGTGCCTTTTTGAAAATAACAATGCAGCAGTCAGTTCACAAGCCAATTTGGACAATTGCTTACTTGCAGGCAGGAGTCAAAATGTTAAGTGACTGTGCTGAGGCACAACATTAGGTTTACAGTATAAATGGTGCCGTTATGAAAATGTACAGACCTTAGACCTTGAGCTATATGCTGTGCCTTGGCTACTTTAGCTGTTGTGTGTGTCCTATATATCAGGAGTTGCCAATTATTATGCTAAACCTCACAGAAATGTCACAAAAGATTTCAAGTGGCTGTGTTCTGACTTGAATGTGTGCAGGATGCTTGTTCCCCTGTACGATGTCCTCACACTGTACTGCTTGTTTTTGTTCCTAATAAATCACAGTGTAAACAACACAAAACCACAGGACTGGCATGCACAGCACTGACAGTGACACAAAGAGTCAGACGCTGCAAATACTTGTCTGATGAGCCTCTAAAGGAACATCAGATGAGTCCACTGTGTTGAAAATCTGCACCTTTTGAGGCTTGAACGCGACCAAGAAATGCCTTATAACTCCAAGACAAAATACATCGTCCCTTTAATCCTCATTTCCATTTGCTACATCTCATACAGTAAGCACATAAACCAGAGAGGGCAACACACAGAGTCCAGTCACTGAGCTTATAGAGAGCAACTTCCCAACAAAAACACAAAGTCCACAAAGTTCCCGGAGCTGTCTTTGTGGAGGAAGTCTTTGATCTCTCAATGCGTAGGGACATGCAGTGAAATTGCTGGAGAGAGAACACAGTGTGTACAACTCTGCTTGCAGACAGCTGCTAATTCACAGTTAGGTTTGAAAAGTGCACACAAGGTACGGATCCTGTAAATAGCTCGATGATTATTATCTCTACTGTACGTCTTTATAATACCATAACACGTAGTGTTACAGAGCTTAATGTAAGACAGCAGTACTTATCAGATGTAAAAAATAAATGACGTGACATATCAATATTCACAAAAACTATTGGAATTGATTTCACAATATCTACAAATTCACAACTTAGTAACACTATTCTGAGCAATTAGAATTGTTGCCATTAAGTTTAATTATTTGTTTAGTTCATCTATTTGCCTACGGCTTTCTACGCATCAGGTGATTTGCATCAATGCTGTAGAGGTTATGTTGTAAAAAACATATAATATTTAATGCTGTACTGAATAGCATAAATATATTTATATAGTAATATAGTCTTAATATACTGTATCTTATAGGATGACATGTTTTGCAAAAGTTAACTCTGGCCCTGTGAAGAGAAGATTTACCACATGAATAACACAATCATGACCAAACCACTTAAATGGCAACAGTACAATAGAGTCGCATTCATCGAACTCCTCAGAAATGTTAAATATAATTACCACAAACCTCTGTCCTAATATGCCGCCTGTACATGCATACACTTAAATGTTTTGAAATGAATCATATTTTTTGTCATGGTTCTTCAAATGTCAATCTGAGGAGTTTGGATGATTGTGACTCTACTGTAGTTCAGAGTGTAGACATTGTGGTTGTGCAGCTCTAAAAGTGTTCTTCCCTTTTTGTTGCCCACAGATGTACAAGATATATGAAAAATAAAAAAATATACGTATCCTGCTTATTGTGGACCAAATTCAAGTTTAAAATGTCTTTTCAATAATTTGAGCGAGTCAGGAAATGTGTCAAAGAGGTCGCTGAATTCACGGTCATGAATAACATCCAGAATAAATGGTTCAATTCATTAACTATTCAAGTGTTATATCAATGTTACTGGAATATACCAAAGTCTTAAAAAAAACCCTCCTGGTAAACCATTTCAGATTCACTCTGTCTAAAAACTTTTTACACACATTTTCCTTTCCTTTGTGGATAAATTTGCTGTAATATGACTAATTTGACATGACTGATTTTATAAACATGCAAAAATATTGATTTCTTTTTGTCACACACAAAACTCCTTTTGCAGTGTGAATGTGATTACACTGGATGCATTGCTGAACAATTCTAACAAGCATGAAATCACCATGTGAATTTATCCACATTATATCAGACATCAGAGGATGATTGTTTACCTCATATGTGATTCAAACACTGAGCTACACCTACAGTGGGTCTGTCACTTTACTCAGAGGAATCGTACATAAACATCAGTGCTGTGTGTCATCAGATCCTGAATTAGCAGCAGCCAGCAGGCTTCATACACACTCAGCAGATGTGTATGATGAATCAGTTTGTTTGAGACAAAATGATAAAAATTGAGTCTGAAAACGAGACGGGGTGCTTCACAGGAACAGCTTATCACTTTCTGAAATATGCTGAGTGCAATCTGCGTGATGTCTGCTATCTGCCTCAGAAATATGTGAAGGTATCAAACACTCCTAATAAACACAGACCTGTTTGGCTTGTAATTACAAATCAAACACGTCTGTAAAAGAAACATTTTGTTTAAAAAATATGAACTCCTCCCAGTCTGGAGTCTGTGGTGTCTGGACTTATCATGTCAGCTGAGTCATTGTTTGTGTTTCTAATGTGTGTCGTGTTTGAATATAAAATAGTTTACCAGGAGGCACTCATGCTGCTTCCATTTGGGTTGCTAATGGACACGGTGTCTCAGTCCACATGCACATGGGACAAAGACTGTTGACGTACAGTATGTTTTGACAGGATGTATGTAAAGTATTCCCAGACTCTGATACCACGTACTGACCAATTGCAATATTAAATCATAAAATTAAAATCTAATTTATTGTTCAACAGTTAATAATAACCCTTTATTTTGATATATTCCAAAGGTGAGTTAAGGATTGCAGTATTGGTGTGGTCCTGGACCTCCAAATATAAAATATAAACCTACAATCTGTGTGCTACCAAGTGAGGGTAAAACACTTTCAGAACTCAGTGCCAGTGTAAAGTACAAGCATCACATCAATATGCACAAATAATCGAGTTAAGAGTGTTTATACAGATGCTGCTGAGGTTAGGAGTAGGTAACTGGGATGAACTACAGGAACACTGATACTAAGCCCTATTTCAGTGACACCATTATCGGAGGGTGCAGACAGAAACATGTACAGATTGTCATGCATAAACCTATGACTGAAACATTGTACGTGGTTTGTGGGGCCACAACAACAACATCATTCATTCCTCTATAGGCTTACCACTGAAGATACAGATCGACTGCATGTTGGGGTCTCGGGTACAATGGTCGTCAAAAAGTCTATACTTCAGGATTATAAAAGATATCCAGAGTGAGTCCGGAACAAAAAAATGAAATTTTTTTTTTAAAAAAGCAACAGAAAATGCTTTAGAATTAAATAACATCTGTATAAACACATATCAGATTTAACACATAAATACAGACTGTCACACAAAAATACAGATGTCACTAAACAAAAGGAAAGTCAGAGACACTTTCACACACCATGGAGACGAATCTGATGTGCAGCTCTCATCATCACTTAATGACCAGTATTTGCTCCTCTGATCACAATTTTGTTGATTCATTTATTGTTGGAGAAACCAAGGCAATTGTTTTTGTCATCAGCTTGAGAGAATGTGCACTATAATTGTCTCCGGTGATGGTAGCGTCTCTGAAATACTGTATGTCTATGACATATCGGACTTTGTTGTCTACAACAAAACATAAAAACAAATACAGCATATGTAGACAATCAAATCAACACCAATATACTTTACACAACAAAGTATAAAGGGCAAAATACAGCATGAATCAAAATCTTGCTTATGACAAGGCAGAAATGCAGAAAAATTATAATGGAGCCAAACGGCTACAGTGACTGATGCAGGGAAAACAAGGTAATGAAGGCCTGCCAGGGGGCCTGCCCACAGTATACTGAAAGAAAGACAGAGCGTCTGGTGTGATTTAATGTGTAAAACATCCAGTGTTACTTGCATTTCCACAGAAAACATACAATAACTGTGATTCAGAATTGGACTTCAGTCTGAGGTAATGGTAGTAGTTTGTTTGTGACTGCTCAGCTCAAGGAGACGCCGCAACATGAGTCAAAACATAAATGCACATGATAATTATTGTGGACTACATCGGATCCTTTAATCTCTTCGCTTCATCTTTTCACAGGCAGAGGTCTGTTAACCTTCCATACTAATGGGCAATTTTACACTCTGTGCCCATGCCCATGGGGCTGGTGGTGGGTGGGGCACAGCCACATACCGCAGTGTGGAGACCAGTAAATGTTTGCATGTAAGATACACACAGACCTTTGTGCATATGTGTGTTGTAAATGCAAGTGTAAGCGTGTCAAAGCCTTTGTCTTCATGATGTGTGTATTTACCAAGGCACATAGCTTCTCTGTCATTGAACATACTCAGCCAGTTAAAACAATGAGAGCCACTGGACTAGAAAATGTACAGGCAGCCCCATGAGACGTGAAAACAATTCCAGATGATACTGCATTGGGACTGTTGAGATTCAGCATGAGCTGAAGGCCAGACACTGACGATTATTAATGATGTTCCTATGGAACTATACAGGCTGCCCCCAGCTAACGGCACAGTAAAGCGACCAGCGAATGGCTCTACCGGCGTTTTCTGACGCATCACTGTGTGTCTGTGTGCGTGTGTGCATGCATGTTGTCAACTCGATGGATGTGTCAAAGCCTTATCATCGGTAATGAGCTACAATGAAAACTTCAAACGCATGCTCGCTCTAACTTATTATAAGCAAAGCACAAACATGTCAAAACAATAGGGAAAACACAGTTTGACTACTCTACAAAACAGCAAGCAATCAAGATACAGCAAAGGAACACGTGGTTATTCACAACGGGCAACAGGGCCAGAGCTAAGTGTGGAGGGGAGAAAAGAAATGCTACACAAACACAGACGGATGTGACAATGTGCTTCCTCCAAGGTCCACGACTACATGTGAATCTACTGTATGTTCAGATTTGCCTTCCATCTATACAGACGTGCAAAATATCAAACGCTTAAGAAAAAACAGACACACGAAACATGCGCGCACACACATACACACACAATAAGATGTTAATGGACTTGGCCTCCTGCAAACCTGTCTACCCCCCGACACCAAACCAGATCAAACCTCGCATTTGGTCAAATTCAGTTATGGTTGTTTGCCTTCATGATCGCGGGCTTTCTGTTGACATATGTGGCCCAGTAGCCTAAGTTGAAGATGAAGAACAAAACTGGGAAAATGATGCGCGATATCTTGTCCACTTTGCTGACGCGGTTGTAGGATTTCTTGGCCTCTGTGTAGGGATCATCCATTTTATGCATGTAGGGGTGTTTGGCTGCCGCTCCGGGGGCGCTCTTGGAAATGGTCGTTAAGCCTTGGTCTTTGGCTACGTTGATGGCATAGGTGGTTCCAACAATGTTGAAGGTGTTGTTTGCCTTTTTGGACAAAGTCGCAGATTCTCTTCTCTGAAAAGGAAAAGAGGCAGTAAAGGTAAAGGTTGTCAGGGGCGAAGCACCAGACTCAACAAATACTTCCATTTGAACTCATAAAGAGGAAATAGAAGCAACACCACGAGACACGACACACACAAGAACAAAACAAAAGCCTAACCATATCTTTAATCCTGGCCATGTTAGCCTGAAACGGTTCCTGAAAAGAAAAGTAGAAAAGAAAAAAAGTTTACCAATTATAATAAAATTACCCAACTTACATACTCTATTCATCAGCTGGAAGTATCTTTGAACATTTTACACTAATAATATTGTCAAATCTGCATCATACAAATCTGGATTGCAGAAAAGAAAAGGCCATGATAAAAAATTCATGACAAAATGATCAGGCTGGTCAAACTAAGAGTGTGGAAATAAGGACAGTAATATTTCGCATCATTGCAGAACCAGGCTGGACTGGCGTCTGATACTGCGAACAGTAGCAGCACAGAGCAGGATTAGAAACAAAGCAAAACAATAGTGCCTGAAAACATGTCTGACAAACTGTATCAATGAGAGCAGCCAGGCCTCTTCAGGCAAACAGCTTGCGATAAAACAAACACGACAAAGGCTGCGTGTGATAAAGCTGGCTGAAGAGACCGCCGTCTCCCTGCTACTAGAGAGAAGTCATTAGACTGTCTTTCATATTGAAATCCCACAGGGAGACAGAATTTTATTTGCTTAAATTGGCGCTCTCAGATGGCTAAACTTGCACCACGAGAGGATCTCTCCAGCCTAACGGAGGTACAATGCAGTGCACACGGTGGATGTGGGAGAACAAGTAGGGCACTAAGATTGATTACTGGGCAGGAGTTTTAGTTTCTTGTGTGGCACGCACTGTGTGAGTCGGTGCTGTGGTAATTTCCCTCACACCATTCATCCCCGCTGTGGCCACTTTAAGATCTGCAGCACAACTAAAGCAGTGTGTCATGTAACCGAGAGTTTCACTTTCATTGCTCCCTGTTTTCACTTTTGCACTGAGCCCAGCTTTAATTTTTGCTCCACTTTTTCAGCTTCATTTAATTTCCCTTCCTTTTCCCTTCACTCCATCTTTTTAATTAGCATAACTAATGTCCCCTCTCCCCCTCATCCAAAATGCTTCACGGTGGATCTCTTTCAGCACACAGCTCATCACAAACGTTTTGTTTGGTCTTTTATCCTCAGTCTTCACATACACTCACAAACGGAGGCAGAACAATGGTTTTACTTGTGAGGAGACATGTGCTCTGTGTTTGCTCTGTGTCACTATTGTGCATAAAACTCACCGGGGGGGAAGCATTTAAATGTCAGACGCGACATTGGGTTTCACATGTTAATAACTCGTTCAGCCTCTATCAGTCCAAGGTGTAGCAGCAGGATTGAGGAGAACATATGTTTACTGTGATGTGCTATATGAACAGCAGAGTGGGATCATTATGATCCTTCAAGCTCCTCTGCAACCACAGCGAGGCTTGTGGAGAGCTAACAAAGCCTCGCAGGCAGTTGATTGCTTTAAACAAAAGAAATGTGAACCACCGCCTGAAGGGTCGACCATCTCAAGTCAATTTGAACAGAGAGAAAGGGAGGGAGTCACACTGATGCCCCCAGATAACCAGAGGCTTTTCAATGATATTGATTCTTCCACATCTAACACCACCACGAGCCTCCTCTATCACAGCGACAGCTTACGTCAGCAGGAAAAGGGAATGACTACTGTAACGTGTCATATGACCTTAATCATAGCCTCTAAAGTCTCCAGCCTTTGGCATTAGGGATGATCTTTGCGCAGTAACCTGACAACTGAGATTTACAAAGTAATTTTCTGTTGCTATTTAGCTCGAGTGTCCTCTGCAGTAATTTTACATGGTCTAATTATTGGTGAAACCGTATGTGGCACTGGGCTCTATGCATGTTTTTATGGACTTAATGTGACACAGCACATCATTTACTTCCGGCCAAAGATTCTTCTGCTGCTATTCAGTCATTTGGCTAGCTGCAGGCACAAATACCCCCTGAATACAATGCAGCTATTGACCTTGTCTTTGTATCTTCTGCAAATTGTTGCATCAGAATTTTGAAATTGTGATTAAGTATCCTGGGGGTGATTGTGCCTCGCCGCGTCCCGCTGTTTGGAGCTCAGTGTGTGCATGTGTGCGTGTAACTGAACCTTGTGACAGTCTGTCCCTCTCTAAGATCGGAGATGAGGTGTCGGCATATTTAATAGCCTCCAGTATACGAGCATGTGGGTGTATGAGTGTGCAGAGTGTGTACAGGGAGCCATAATGCTCCTGTTTGTGTCTCTGTGCGAGTGTTTGTGTGATACTGTAGTGGCGTTTTTTTGTAAATCTGCGAGTTGTAGAGGTGGCCTCAGCTTGATCTCATCACTGCAGGTTGTGCTACAGATTACCTGTCACGCAGTTTTAATTAAACGTGCTTTGTAATCCTAAATCACTGAATATGTTTGTTCTGCACAGAGACTGTTTATAGAAATGGACGCAGCAACCAGGTCATAAAAGTGAGGCCAATAGAAAAAGTGGGAAAAAAAACACAAATATGTGCAATACACCTGATGGCCACTAGATGCTGGCTCCAAAAAAACTCTGACTCTTACTTCAATTCAAAAATCCTCATTTTAAATCATGAAATACTTTTATCGACAAATCATTTTGATGTGATTAGCTAAGGTCAATTCTTCTTCTCAGTGATCTGGTGGTCCATCTGAAAATCATTTCATCATTAAAGAGATATTAGACTTCAAAAACAGGAAGATTTAGAGGTGTGGCTAATTTGACTGACAGCTGTGTTCTCCAATGAGAGCAGTACCGAACCCGAGTGTCATGCTCATTGGGTGGTGACCTCGAGTTCAAGGGTTAAACCCACCCCCACACTGCTCCCTTCATATCCAAATATGGCCAATTATGACTCTAAACAACTAACATAGCAGCGTTCAAAAATTTCTGACTTTAAAATGTGAGTTCACAAACCAACGGGGAATGTTACATTAGCTTCGTCCTTTAGATACACTGTATATAGAAATGGACGCATTAAGTGTCCTCCGTTGGTTTGTGGACTCCTTGTTTGGAGCCTGAAGTGGCCATATTTGAGTTGAAGGGAGGAGTAAGAGGAGGTCTAACCCTTGAACCCGAGGTCACTGGAGACCAGAGGTGTGATCAAACTAACTACTTCCTTCCTCCTTTTGAAGGATTAATGATTTTCAGATGGACGACCAGATCACTGAGAAGAAGAGTTGACTGTAGTGAATGACGTCAGAATGACTTGTGGAAAAAATGTATTGACTGAGAATTTTAAGCCTGAATTGAAGTTAATTGGAGCCAGAGGATTTTGGAGCTAACCTCTAGTGGCCATCGGGAGTATTGCACTTTTTTGCACTAGAGCTTTGGCCTCATTTTTGAGCTGCAGTTGCTTCGTCCATGCTATACACAGCAAATGGTTCTGCACAACACTCATGCTTCTTTCCATTGTATATCTTATTTGTTTCTTCTTCATCCTCTTCTTTGGTGTTTTTTCCTCCTTCGTTGTGGACTCCAATTCCTATAAAAAATGTTTTTACCACTTAAAGCACAATCTCACTGTTTTACTGCGACAAAAACCCTTCATCCAGTCATGATGGAACAAATAAGCAATCAAAGCAGGCTTAGGATGATCAGCCAGATATAACCACTTCATCTAGCTGTATAACAAAGGTTATTCCTAGTCAGAGGAACAGGAAGCTTCCCAAGAGGCAAATCATCAAGCATAACGACACCTCCACTTCAAACAACACAGGTGTGGAAAAATTCTCATCAAAAAAGGGAACAAGATGCCTCCAGAAATGGCAACTCAACTTTTTTTTTCTCACCTGAGTACATCAAACCTCCAGAGTAAAGTTTTGTTCCTCTAACAGACAACAACGTCCTCGTTCAGTAGCGTTGTCATGGGCATGGGATTTTAGCACTAATAAATTATTAGTGCTGAAATGTGATTGTGCTGCAGGTGCAAATAC